>JAPVRG010212331.1:0-10906 GCA_029783565.1 Rhagoletis cerasi | reverse complement strand
GCATTTCCACTTAATCGGTTACGTAAATAAGCAAAATCTTCGTTTCGCGTGTGATACACAACCGACCGTGTAGTCCGGGGTTCACGCGGGAGGAGTGATTGGGCCGCATTTTTTGAGGGCGTCATCGGTAATACGGTCACTGTTACTGGCAAACGCTACAGGGCCATGATAAAGGACTTGTTACTGCCGAAATTGGGTGAGCCGAGCTTGGTGAACATGTGGTTTAAACAAGACGGTGCAACCGCATACACAGCACAGGCCGCAATGGAGTATGTTTGTTAGATACACTGTGCGCCATGAGCGCAGTCTTTTGACTATTTATATTTTTTATTTTTATTTTTTTATCAAAAGACTGCGCTCATGACGCACAGTGTATCTAACAAAACTTACTCCCCACTTTGACAAAACGAAAATACTGCAACAAGAACAACACTACGGAAAGAGATTCACACTGGAAATGCTTCACATACTTAAAACACCAACAAACAAGCGAATAAACTTCAAAACGGACATCGCAAACATTGCGCTGTCATACAGACATTTGATAAACGCAGAAAAATAGTGTCAAACTCCACGTAAAGTAGGGAAGACGTGTTAAAAATTCAAATCCTGAGGACGGTTATCGTGAATAACCGAAATATATTGGAAAAAAATAAGCAATCATTGTGTTTTATTTTTATTTTATCATCGGACCTCAAGCCGGCAAAACAAAACAAAATTGTATAAAGTAGAAAGGTCGCAAAAACAAATAATAATTGTAAAACTATGTATATCGTCTTATTCTTTGAATTTCAGGAACATACTCGGAAAATAGCCCATCCCGGTTTTAAATTGTCCGACATTATTGCGCACTTTGAAACATTAGATAAAGATTAATATATATATACAAAACCCTTAATTGTCGATGTCGGAAACTGCAAGACCCATTTTTATTGCAAAAAATTTAGTTGCTTTCATTGTTTATATGTATGTATGTAGGGATTCATATGTACACGAAACAAAGCGGACCACAGCGAAATAGAACTTTCATTTAAAAATTTTCTCCTCCCCGTTTGTAGGCTGGATCGAGACCAGATCTCTAAGGAAAATGCTTCGAAGATGTTACGGAAAGCCAATTATTAACAACAAAAACGGCTATCATTTTATTTATCTAAAATATTGAACATTGTTATATTTCAATTAAAAATAAATAGATAACTACCAGCAACAACAAAGCTTAATTGCAGATTTCCGTTGCTTACCATAACGCAACTGAAATTCCACCACAGGACAACGACGACGGCGACTACACTTAATCAACTGTTCTTGCCTTTGAGCCGTTGTTTTCGCAACCATTTATACGCATCTGTGCATGTGTACATAACTTTTTATACTACTTACCCTGCAAAAACTTAGCTTAATTTTGTCAGCGCTTTTTTTGTATCGATTGAGAAGAGCATTACAACTAATTACAAGTACCTAAAATACGGCTATTCGCTTACCGTACAGAACCTTACCGATTACATGTAATGCAATGGGTAATAAGTTTTACATTTATTAGATTACATGTAATGCAATGGCTAAGACTTTTACATTTATTAGATTACCTCCAATGACACGACAACGCTAAAATAATGCGTTCTGTAGTCTAATAAATGTACAACTTCTTACCCATTGCATTAGATGTAATCGGTAAGGTTCGGTAAGGTAAGCGAATAGCCGCCTTTTGGCTACTTTTAATGACTTGAAGAGGGTTACTCAAAGTAAGCAAAGTTTTTGCTGGGTATCTACATACACATATACATTAATGAACGCTACGTCTCTATAATAGGACAAACAATTGCTTGCCTTTCTGCGAAGCAGGTTAAATCCTTTTAAGTTACCATTTACACTACCAAAATCTTTTCACATACACACACATCGCATCTGTCATTTATTTACTTCAAATTTGTAACTTCTTTAATACCATTATTACTATCATATTGCTTTTTGTTTTTTGCTTTTAACATCGCACTATTTGTGAGAATTATAGTTATAATTATTTGTGTATTAGACATTATCCACAACAAAGAATGCTGCTACCACTACAGACTTCCATTTATCATTGCACCAAAAGATAAACTGAATGTTATGGTGATAAGCAAAGTCAGTTCTTGTAGCTGAGAAGCAGCAGCAGCAGCACAGCAGCAGCAACACGAAGGATGGATATAAAAAGTTTTCGAATGAATTGAAAAACCCTTTTCAATAAAAAATATAGCCGACCTTCATTTGGGTGCTAAGTGCGCAATTCAACAAAAATTTAAATTAAAAAGTTTTCACTTTTTAGAGTTTAATTTATAAATTTTCAACCATTTCTTGTTATTCTTCATATTTATGTAACTACTAATACGAGGGTAACTAAAAAGTCCTTGGAATACCTATGAAAAAAAATTGTCGTTAAAAATTACCTTGCTGGTTTTCAAGATACGAGTATCGCCCTGTGCTCGAAATTCGACCACCCCATTTTTTCATACAATTTTTACATTAACTTGTACTCAGTTTTCACTCTTTACATGTGTCAAACTTTAAAAATGTGATGATAATCCACTAAAACAATGTGAGGAAAATGTGCTTAGGGACGCGATACATAATATAGTATACTCATGGCCGGCTAGAGCAAATCGGAGCCCGGTACTAAATATCTGATATATCTCTCATGAAAATCCTTGGGGACTAAGTAACTCAAAAGTGTACCACAAAAAAACGACCCTTGCGCCACCTATCCGAAGAACGAACCCAAATTTTAGTACTTTATCATTAGAGGTTCGGATTAAGCCATATGAAAATTTCAGTTTGTATGGGAAGTGCCACGACCCCTTTTCCCATATCTACCACTTTTCGCTATAAGTACGGTAATTACAATCTATGCATCTGTGCCAAATTCCAACATCTCAGCATAATTAGTTTTGGAGATATAGTGATTTTCGTATTTTAGTCCATATATCAGATGCCAAGCCCCCTATATAACGGGATTAACATTTCTGGATTAGAGGAAGTTATATTCTTTAAATCGGTGTTTGTTTCATTGAAATCGAGCAAACGATGCCCTCAAAAAAGGGAGTTCAAAATTTTCCTGTGGCGTATTTATATATAGATCCTTCAGCATAATTTATATACTTCTGTTTACGCTAAAACCAATTGGCGAATCATTTTTCCCACAGTAAAGCCGGTACCGTAAAACCATGATTTTTGAACGTGTTAACAGCTTCTGGCGATGAAAATCGTTGTCCGAGAAGTTTATCCTTGATATATGGGAATAAAACCATTAGGTGCCAAATGAGTGCTTAAAAAATAATTTGTAGGATGAGGTGTGTGACAGGTAGCATTTTCTTGATAAAAGATCATTTGTCAAATGGTTGTGTGTCACTCCAATTTAACTGTTCATCGTTCTATAGCCATATGATCCGTGACCATTTTTTATACCCGAGCACTCTTGTGCACAAGGGTGTTCGCATAACGGTTGTTTGTATCAGACCAAAGGAATCGAAATAGATATGGACCTAGGCATAACAAAATGCTTAGCAGGAAAAGAAAAATCGATTAAGCCATGTCTGTCCGTCCGTCCGTCCGTGTACACGATAACTCGATCAAAAATATAGATATTTAACGAAATTTAGTATGTGCAAGGTAGGTTGGTTGGTTGAAAATGGGCGAAATCGAAGGGTTACCACGCCCACCTCCCATATAACGGTATTTTGGAAAAATTCAAAAACTGCGACATTTCTTTAAATACTAGATGCAAATTGTTCAAAATTAGTATGTGAAGTACAGTTTCGGTATAAAATAAGACAATCGAAGGGGTTAGAATCAAAAGCATCTAAGTACGTCTGACATTGTTTTGAGATAATTAAGGTTAAAGTTGATTACTTATTGTAAATTGTGGGTAAATGCATTCAGTACGTTTGCCCGGTCAATAGATGGCACTACAATGTCCGAAATGACTTGGATCTCTTTGTCACCAAATAAACAGAGTATTTAACTATAAAAATATGGGTACTCGTATAACTTATATTTTCAAAAAATGTCACTTAAACCCTTATGATTCTAACCCCTTCAATTATGAAATTTTTGGAAAATAGGCGTGGCCCCGCCTACTGATGATCAAATGCTGTATATTAGTAGCCACCCCAATCTCGGTACAAACATTGCTTAGAGTCGACCTCCCATATGGCCAAATCTCCGGAACCGTGTCATTCAACGTCAAAAAAAATTTAATTTTTAAATTGAACGGACAAAAATAAATTATACATCCAATTGTTCGAAATCAATTAAGATAACAATAATTTTCTGCGTGGTTCATTCTCTTTGAATGCTGAAAGAGTTATAAGTAAAAAACGGTAAAAATAATTGAGGAAACTTTCCTATGTGGCCGACGGTTAAAGGGGCCGTGGGCCGAGGGGAAGAGAGCGTGGCACCTTCCAATCTTTAATTTAGAAAGGGCTTGAACCACTCTTTACAAAAATTTAACTCCCGACCTCCTAGGCCCCTTATGAGTCCATAGGGAGCCCCTAGAAAAATGGCCAAAAATCACAATTTTTACATGCGTTTCGCTTGTTTTAAGTATTATAAAGCGCGGTATTTTCACGCAGAACCTTCTTTCGAAGCCTTCGTAAACCTTCCCAGTAGAATTCCGACTATCCCCGCCACAGTATTTTTGAACAGAACCCTCTTCCGTGTAGTGATTATAATACTTTTGTAAAATTTTTTAAAGGAAACAACGCAGATTTTTTGTAAAATTAGTTAATATTAAATAATAAAATACTTTCAAACAAAAGTGTGATCCCTTAGAAACGAGTGTATGTGAAAAACATTCATTTCGGTCTACCCATTCCGACGTAATAAGCGAAGTTAAAGCCGCTGTATAGACAAACCACCTCAAACGATTTCTTATTACAAATAATTTTTTATATAAAATTTTATTAATTAACTAGCTGACCCGGCAAACGTTGTTCCGTATCCGCCATATAAATTATTTCTAGTGAATGTCTTGGTTGTTAAATAAAAAATAACGAATATATTGGAAGTGTGTTTGAATGTTTTAACGATCGATAACAGATCATACAGAGATCTCAAAGAAATCGTAAGTGAAATATTAAATTTGAAACTGAAAGTGTGCTGTTGTTGTGTCGCAGTTCTAATATAGGAATTTTTCTGGCCCGTTTACGGATGCAGCTATACCGGGACGGTTACGACGACATTAAAGCGGTACCTATTGGTAGTGTGGGTGTTCACAATTCACCACCTTGGCTGGGTATGAGGCCGACCTAAAACCTCTGCCGTACTCTGGGTCCGGCACCCGGTTGCAAATGCAACTCCACATTGAGCAAACAAGCAAACTCTTCCCCCATTTTGGTTACGAAACCACAGCCACCACGATACTCCCCGAAGGGCCGTACCCAAAGGAACAGGCCATAGCAAATATAAAATGCTATGGGGGGGGGGGCTGTTCCCCCATGGCACCAGATTGAGTACTCTGGTTAGACTGTCAAGCCGAAACTTCTGCCAGTTTAGACACCACTCCGGACTGGCAACCGTTGACTAGGGTACCTCCGGGTTGTCACACCCGTGACTCGATGACTACGGGAGCTGATTGCACAATATCAACCCCCTCAACCCCTGAATCCCCCTGAGAGGGTTACGAAGACATTAAAGTCTGATTTTTTACGTGAGTACCTGCTTATGAAAAGCTTAACCCCACAGTGCGCAAAAGCACACGGATCAACTCAATGTGTTGATTACCGCCCCGTGTTAGCGGTACCAATTAGTGATGTGGGTGTTCACAATTCACCACCTTGGTTGGGTACGAGGCCGACCTAAAACATCTGCCGTACTCCGGGTCCGGCACCCGGTTGCAGTGCAACTCCACATTGAGCCGACAAGCAAACTCTTCCCGCATTTGGGTTTCAAAACCATAGCCACCACGATACTCCCCGAAGGCCCGTACCCTAAGGAACAGGCCATAGCAAATATAGGATGCTATGGGGGCCCCTGTTCCCGTGGTACTCTGGTCAGACTGTGAAGCCGAAACTTCCACCAGTTGAGTAGACACTACTCCGGACTGGCAACCGTTGACTAGGGTACCTCGGGGTTCTCACACCCGTGATTCGATGAGTATGGGCATTGATTTGCCACAGTATTAATCCCGCAACTCAACGAACCCCCCTGAGGGGGTTACGACGACAGTGGACACAATTTATTCACCGTTAAGGATAGATTTCACGTGGATGTCGAGCAAATACGTGAATGTTTGACCGTGTTTGGCGTTGCGCTGTGGGAAAATGGTCTTCCCGAGTCCGAGTATGAGGACGGTCCATTCTGTGATGAAGATCAAACGGATATGTGAGGACGGGATCAATGCAGAAAGAGGAATGGAGCGCTATAGACAATGACCGCCGATAAAAATAAAAAACACAAACCATTAATTTTCCCAATTCAATTTATTTCATTAACGTAACTTACATATTCATTGTTTGATCTCTTAACTGTTAAATGTAAAGTAAAATATTTAATATATTTTTTTATCATACAGTAGAAAACTTAGTTAAGAAAACCCATATTTATTTCGAAGGGCAATAGAGTGTACGATTTTAGCCAACACAAATAAGTTCGATGGTTTGCCACTCAAGAACATGCCACGTATTGTCCGTGTGAAAAACATGGTTAGCCCAAATCTAAGCCGCAAACGGACAGCGTTTGCCTTTGCGACATATTGATTGTTATTGCTAATGCAAATCTAATCTAACAGGAAATAGAACGCGTTTGAATTCAGCTGGCACGTCTTTGGGAATTATTGGAATGCGTGGCAGCAAAACATTTTCGCCTAGGAATTTGGCACTCAAAATAGTGGCTTCGATTATGTTTTTCACCTATTTTTTAATGACCAATCGTGCACCATTGCACAGCCGTGGTGGGTTCAAATTCCGAAGTAAAATAACCGGAGACCCAACTTTCAGTCGTAGAAAGTGTGGTGGCATGCCTGCCAAATCCATGGAGCTAAAAAACTATGTTGGATAATTCACAGCTTCGTTGGCATCGCAAACTGTATCGATCGATTTGTATGATACCAAGTCGTATGTCAACGACTGCTGTATCTTTAAGTTAAAGTCGTCGACGTCCACATGCCAGATGATCAACTGCCAATGCGATTATTTGTACCTATTTTTGTCTGTTCCACCTGGTGCATCCAAAAAAAAATAATCCACCTTGTCCCGCCGCAACTTATACCTCCATACCATGTTCGAGTCCTCTTCCATGAACATTTTCCGGGATACGTGGTATGAAAAAATTCGATTTATATTGGAGGTGCCATGCCCCCTTTTCCAATAACCAAAATTTTTCTCCATCAGTATGCGATTGTTTTCATATATCTCCATACCATGTTCGATTACTCTACCATGAACAATTCTAGAGATATGCAGTATGAAAAATTCGGTTTCTATGGGAGGTGCCACGCCCCCCTTTTTGCAAAAACCATAAATTTTCTCCATGAGCATGCGATTGTTTTCATATATCTTCATACCAAGTTCGAGTACTCTACCATGAACACTTCTAGAGATATGCAGTATGAAATATTCGGTTTGTATGGGAGATGCCACGCCCCCTTTTCCAATAACCACAATTTTTCTCCATGAGCATGCGATTGTTTTCATATATCTTAGTACCAAGTTCCAGTACTCTACCGTGAACACTTCCAGAGATATGCAGTATGAATAATTCGGTTTGTATTGGAGGTGCCACGCCCCCTGCACCTAGCGGTATGAAATATACTTAACATCTCATTCTCATGCCTACCACATAAAGACACAAAATTTCATAAAGATCGGTGGAGCCGTTTCAGAGGAGTTCGACCACTAACACCATGACACGAGATTTTTATATATTAGATTATAATTCTTCTCTCTTCTTTATTGGCGCTGTAACCGCGTAAGCGATTTTAGACGAGTCCAAAACAGCACGCCAACTGTGCCAACTGACGCCAATTGGAAATGCCAAGTGAAGCCAAGTCCGTCTCCACCTGGTCTTTCCAACGCAGAGGAGGCCTTCCTCTTCCTCTGTTACCAGCATCGCTACCCGCGTTGAATACTTTCAGAGCAGGAGCGTTTCTGTCCATTCGAACGATATGACCTAGCCAGCCTAGCCGCTGAATCTTAATTCGCTGCACTATGTCTATATCTTTGTAAAGCTTATACAGTTCATCGTTAAATCGTCTGCGGTACTCACCATTGTTAACGCGCAAATGCCCGTAAATCTTTCGCAGAATCTTTCTCTCGAAAACTCCAAGAGCCGCTTCATCAGATGTTTTCATTGTCCATGCCTCCGCGCCATACACCAGCACAGGCAAGATGAGTGACTTATGGAGTGTGATTTTTATACGACAAGAGAGGACTTTACTTCTCAATTGCCTACTCAGTCCAAAGTATCACTTGTTGGCAAGAGTGACTCTCAGTTGGATTTCAAGGCTGATACTATTATTGGTGTTAATGCTGGTTCCCAGATAAACAAGTTGTCTACTTTTTCAAACTTGTAACTTTCGACAGTGACGTGGGTGCCACGACGCTAATGCTCTGACTGTTTGTGTAATAACAGGAGATACTTCGTTTTGTCCTAGACCCATTCGCTTTGCTTCTCTATCTAATCCCAAAAGGCAGAACAGACGTAGCCCTTGTTTTTACCGACAATGTCGATGTCGTCGGCATACGCCAGCAATTGCACGCTCTTGTAAAGTATTGTGCCTGAGCGGCTCATATCTGCGGCTCTTATTATCTTCTCCAGCATCAGATTAAAGAAATCACATGAAAACTAGTCATCTTGTCTGAAACCTCTCTTGGTATCAAACGGCTCGGGGCTGGTGGTATTGCTCAACGTCATTTTACACAGCCGCATTAGTTTCCCAGGGATACCAAACTCAGATATCGCGGCATAAACACAACTTCTTTTCATGCTGTCGAAAGCGGCTTTGAAATCGACAAATAGGTGGTGTGTGTCGATGCTATTTTCGCGGGTCTTTTTCAAGATTTGGCGTATTGTGAATACCTGATCTATGGTGGATTTTCCAGGTCTAAAGCCACACTGATAAGTTCAAATCAGCTCTTTGACGGTGGGCTTAAGTCTAAAACACTAGAAGCATGCCTTCCGTCTATCACAACATGGTCGATTTGGTTTCTCGTTTTTCGATCTGGAGGCAGCCATGTAGCTTGATGGATATTTTTATGCTGGAACCTAGTACTACACAATACCATGTTTCGGGCCCCGGCGAAGTCGATCAGCCTAAGTCCGTTATCGGACGTTTCATCGTGGAGGCTGAGTTTTCCGACAGTGGCGCCAAAGATCCCTTCCTTGCCCACCTTGGCATTGAAATCGCCAAGCACGATTTTGACATCGTGTCGGGGGCAGGCTCATATGTGCGCTCCAAGCGCTCATAGAAGAGATCCTTGGACGCGTCGTCCTTCTCTTCCGTCGGGGCGTGGGCGCAAATGAGCGAGATGTTGAAGAATTTCGCTTTGATGCGGATTGTGACTAGACGTTAGTCCACCAGGGTGAACGCCAGTACTCGGCGACGGAGGCTCTCTCCCACCAAAAAGCCAACACCAAATTTGCGCTCCTTTACATGGTAGCTGTAGTAGACATCGAAAGGCCCCACGTGTTCCTTGCTCCGTCCATCGCATTTCTTGGAAGGCGGTGATGTCAGCCTTTGTCTTCCCGAGGACATCAACCAGCCGGGCAGAGGCACCTTTCCCATTGAGGGTCTGGATATTCCAGGTAAATACCCGCAAATCATAGTCCTTTGTTCGTTTGCCGTGGTCGTCAACAGAAAGGAGGGATCTCCTCCGAGGCTTTTTTTTCTTTTTCATTGGGCGGGTATTTAACGTGGCGGGACCCAAACGCTGCGCACGCGAAGTTTTACGCCTTCTCACTTTAGCTCGCTCCCAAACGGGTGTTTGGTGGCTACCCAGAGGATACGTGGATATAAATATCCGGACGTTGTGAACCGTACGCACAAGAACAACTTCTGGCCATCCCCTGGTGTATTATTATTATTATTATTATTGTTATTATTATTATTAATATTATTATTATTATTATTACTATTATTATTTAAAATACAATTTTTGTATCCGTATGTATGTTTGTATGTATCTTTGTGTTTTTTATTGGTGTTTTCTATTGTGTTACTTTTTAAAAAAAATTTCAATTCGTTTTTCGGCTCGTACGACCAAGAAAATGGATTCCCTGATGAAATTAGCAAAACTTTGCATACTCAATTCAAGTCAAAAAAAGAAAAAAAAAATTAAACCCTTAAATTTTGAGGGTAATTTTAAGGGTTAGGGTAACTTTTTTATCCACCGATAGTATTTTCCCCGAAGTTTCAATTTTAAAATCTTTAAAAAACAGTTCCAATCATTTCGATATCTGTTCTGGTTCTCGAAATATAAAATTTTGTCACAGAAAAAAGTTAATTTTCGACCCTGTGCGGCATTTATTACTCATATGGTGAATTCCACGTCAACTCATCACAGATATTTTAATGACTTAATGGGATTTGGTTATTATTCTCTGTAATCAAACCTTATACTATGAAAAATATTACCACTAAATATTTGTTGAAAATTAAAAAAATGGCGGTTATATAAGACTTCAAAATTTGTGCTACTATTTTCTTTAAATCGTTATAACTTTTTTCCATTCATCCGATTTGCGTTTTTAATATCAGAAATTAATCACAAACAAATTCTCTTTTAAATAGGAGGCATCTTGTTTACAAAACAAAAAAATTTAATTACTTTTGAAAACCATAAAGAAATAAAAGTCGCCATTTTGAAAATATGGGGTCTTCAATTTCTGTAATTTTTTATACCTTTCATGAATATGAAATGGTATATTAACTTTG
>JAPVRG010212282.1:0-14268 GCA_029783565.1 Rhagoletis cerasi | reverse complement strand
ACCAGAAACCCGGCTATCTTTATGAAAAACTTAGCTTTGTAACATCTTCTCGTACTAATAATATTTTAGTACCAAGATTTGTATCTTTACCGGGGTCAAGATTATTCTTTGTTAGTGCTGTCCGACTATGGAACTCATTGCCAATGTCAATTAAATGTATTAAATCGGATAGATGCTTTAAGGTGGCAGTTGCAAATCATTTTTCTTAGGGATTTTTGCTTACACCCCGCTCTACCTCATCCTAGAGGTTTTCTTCTTCTCTCTAATGCAATATTTTTATTATTTCCTGCCTTTTTATTCTTTTCTTACCTTATACAATAGTTTAAGTTATTTTAGAATCTAATATCAGTAAACTCTGTAATTTATATGTAAAACGTACAAAAAAAGACTCGACGTCTTAATGTGCTAAAGCAGTAAATAAATAAATTAAATTAAATTAAATTAAATTAAATTAAATTAAATATTCCCCTGTTATTATATTAAAATGTATCGTCACCAAAACTCTGGGTGTATGAAATCAAATAAAACACATTTTTGAAGTTACATTTTCGAGTGACGAAAGCCGAACTAGAAAATTTATTATGTCGATTTCGTGACGAAAGTTAAACGCGTTTCCTTAACTTCATTTTATTCTTACGAATCGTTGTTAAAGTTCCGTTTTTTTTCCTGTTTCTAACAGTACACGGAACTTTGAAACGTTGCACAGTGAAAGGTTTTGGATAGCATGTGTACATATGTAGGACTAATTTGAGTTAAGCCATTTTAAACGACTTCGATTTACCTATCGTCTCTTTTATACATTTATTAATTGCAACTAAGCAAAGTAAATTTTTTTTCTTGGTTTTACTGCGTAGATTTCTTTCAAAACTAGAAATCATTCGACTGTGACACCCGATCACTTTGCAATAAATGCTAAAAGAATTTGTAAATAAAGGGTTTTTCAAAAGGTAGGCTACAAAAGTAGACCGATAGGGACTGCAAACGACGCCATATTTTTTCCCGCTCTCTTGACATTTCTCTTCAGTAAGGTTTGCCATTTCATCATGGAAAGATATACGATCCAAAAACGAGTCGAAATTATTAAAATTTACTACCGAAATTCGGGTCAGTGGCCTCAACTTTGAGAGCGCTACGTGTAATTTATGGTCGTCATAATCGTCCTGCTGAATGGCTTCGTCAATAAGCAAAATATGCGTTATTGGTCACACAGCAACCCACACGTACTCAATGAGTTATCATTGCATCCCGAAAAAATTACGGTTTGGTGCGGTTTATGGACCGGCGGCGTCATTGGGCCGTACTTCTTCCGTAATGATCAAGACCGCCACGTTACCGTGAATGGGAATCGCTACCGATCAATGATAACCGAATATTTTTTGCCCGAATTGGATGATATGGACTTGGACAATATGTGGTTTCAACAGGACGGCGCCACAAACCACACAGCGCATGCCACAATTAATTTATTGAAAACCAAGTTTGGTGAACGTGTTATCTCACGAAATGGCCCAGTCAATTGACCGCCTCGGTCGTGCGACTTAACGCCGTTATACTATTTCCTATGGAGCTACGTCAAGTCTATGGTCTATGCCAACAAGCCAGCGACGATTGATGAACTTCGTACGAATATCGAAGGTGAAATTACAGCAGTATCGGCCGATTTATGCTTGAAAACTTTCCAAAATTGGGTTCAGCGCCTGGACTTCTGCAAGCGTGCCCGTGGTGGCCATGCAAAAGAAATCGAGTTCCATACCTAATGGCATCAAATATACTTTCGCAGGAATAAAGAATTTCATTGATATTCAAAACCGTTTTTGTTTTATTAGAAACAACTTTTGTAGCGTCCCTTTTGAAAAACCCTTTACAAACTTAGATCTATAGTATATATATAAATGTGAATGTCTGTTTGTTAATTATCTTATAACGTCAATACCGTACCGGATCTGAAATGCATTTTGTGTTAAATAACGCAATCATTAATAAGCAGAGACCCAGAATAATAATTGTTTCATGGTGGATTTTTAAAAAAGTCATCCAAAGTTTCGTAAGAATTATAAAAGTCTTTTGATAATAATTATGTGTGAGATACATTTTTTAAGTCATCGATAACTATTATTTTGAGACTTATATTATAAAAGTCTCTTCATAATAATTATCATTGAGATAAATATTTTTATGTCTTCAAAGACTTTTATTTTCAGACTTATATCATAAAAGTCTTTTCATAATAATTATGTGTGAGATAAATTTTTTAATTCATCGATAACTATTATTTTGGGACTTTTATTATAAAAGTCTTTTCATAATAATTATCATTAAGATAAATATTTTGAAGTCTTCAAAGACTTTTATTTTCAGACTTATATCATAAAAGTCTTTTCATAATAATGACGAGTGCGAAAACAGTTTTTAAGTCTTAAAGAACGGGGCTTGTTCAGTATTAGTTCGGGACCAGCACGGCCCTAGTTCGGAACCAGTACAGGACTAGTTGAAAACCAGTTTGGCAGTAGTTGGTGACCAGTTCGAGACCACGTTTATATTAACGCGCTTTCTTGTTTATCCAGATTTCAGTACAAACTTTACAATCGATTTTTAAGTAACTATCCGATAAACTAGAGACTTGAAAATTTAAATAAATGTGCATAGCTCAGAACTCAGCTGCCGTTCAATATTTCAACATTTATAGAATTTTTTAAAAGATATAGACGATTTAAATTGCGCACTTACTTTGTAGTATGTTATTGGAAATGATATTTAGGCGGAAAATAAGATTATACATTTTTGGAAAATGGTCGTGGCCCGGCCCTTTATGATTACATGTGTATATCCCGGTAACGGCTTCATGAATTTCTCCTAAACTTTGCACAATTGTTGGTCGTGTTAAAGACGTTGAAAACACAACAAACTTCTAAAAAGAAATAAGATTATTATGGAATTTTGGAAAATGGACATAGCACCGCTTACTTATACCTATGTATATAACTTTATCTGATTAAGTCCTGAACTAGCCCAGAAATAGTCCCGAAGTGCTCCTAAATTAGTCCCGAACTGGGCCCCAACTATTCCAGAACTTGATCCAAACTTGTCCCCAACTGGGCCCAAACTACTTCCCAACTAGTCCAGAACTAGGTTGGAAAGAGTCTCGATCTAGTCCCGAACTGGTTCCTTAACTACCCCGAACTGGCCCCCAACCAACTACCACCGTCACGGTCCGTTCTTTAAGACTTAAAAAATATTTTCGTACTCATAATTATTATGAAGAGACTTTTATAATATAAGTCTCAAAATAAAAGTCTTTGAAGGCTTAAAAATATTTATATCTTTAATAATTATTATGAAAGAAATTTTATGATATAAGTCATTGAATAATAATTATAGATGACTCGAAAAATTTGTATCTTACTATAATAATTATCGGTCGACTTTTATTCTTTTCTTTTATAATAGTTATGTCTCTGTTAATAAGTTTAAACAAATGTTGTCATACTTACCGCCAGACTCGTTGGCTGTCCAATTTAATTGATTGCGTCCTGCTTTTAGATTTTCAATAAGAAATATTATGTGTCCAATTTTTCATTTTTCCAAAAACACAAAATTTCAATAAAAAGGAATACTCCTGGATTTATCACTTTGGGAGGCATCGCGATTGCTCCTAAGCGAGCAACAATGGTGAACAAAACCGAAAAATCTTTCTTATTACTCCGAAATCATGCCACAGGGAGCATTATTTTATTGTTCGGTTAGGAGATACCCGCCCCTAAGCGCGTAATAGCGGAGTGAGATAAATCTCGCTCATTTCTCCAAAAATATATCACTGGGAATGTTCTTCCAATTCTCATTTAGGGAGTTTGCTTCTAACGGAGTTATAACGGAGTAAAAAGTTTACAATCTCGATTTTTGGTCCGAAATATGTCTCTGGAAGTATTATTTTACTGCTCGCTTTGGAAGACATCAGTTTTTGTTCCTTAGGCAGCACTTTTTTATTACTCACTTTTTTGAATGTGTGTAATTTTCAAAAATTTTTGTATGTAACTGATTAAAAAATTTTCAACACGTCGATACTTTTTGGTATTCGCGATACTTACTCCGTACTTGTCAAAAAGTATCGAGTTCTCGATACTGCCCAATGCCCAGGAAAAGTATCGATATTCCGTACTCAGTACTCGTATCGTTCTATCCCCACATATAACCGGGCAACCTGATACACAAGAAATGGTTAATATCTACAATATGTTTTAGCTTAACATTATTTTCATTAATGTTCCTTTTTATCCCTATCTTGACATAGGCAATTTGGGCTTGGAGCATTGTAGTTGAAATTTTTTTTAATTTTTTAAATAACACTGAGGGCTGATTGTAAGATTTTTCGTATAATCAGTGTCTGATCGTTAAATAATTAACTCAAGCTTTTGAGCTTAAGGTGTCAAAAAACTCATTTTTTGGCATTTTCGAGCTTTGCGACGAAGTGGATTTTTTAACAAATAAATATAAAGCCTTTTAGTTTTCGTGATTTTGTATTTGTACTTTTTGCGGCTTGTAAAATTTAGCAGATTTACATGCCGCCCTCACGAGTATAATTAGCCCACTCCTGATATATAGTACACAAGCTTAGGTAGCCACATGCATACAAATTAGTAAACGTATATGTACATATATAAACCCTGATTCGCTTGAATAGGTACATTTCTTGTCTTTAACTAAAAAGTTTAACTTTTATCTTTACTTGTAGATATCGGACTAAGTAACTCAAATAACTTCTATGTTTTTTATGCCGTTTTTATTGAAAATGCAGATACCTAATATTAACTCAATGGAAACTCTTTGCGGTTGGTTATTTTACAAATCTATTTGATGATTGACAGGAGAGATATGCTCGTTGGTTCAATTTAATCATTTTCTCGTGTTAAATCCACTTTGGGTATTGAAGTGAATAAAAAAATATGCGCGCGTATTTTAATTATTTAATAATAAGCCCCATAAAAAAAGTACAAAAAAGCGGCCAATAATTGTGCCGAGACGAAGGATTTGGAATAGGATATGGCCTGGGTATGCAGTTACCGGTTACCACATAAATATGCATGTCTTCGTTCGATTACTCTGGGCAGTGAAAGCAAGGCATTTATGAGATGTGGTAAAAAAACTCGTTTGTAGATTTGGGTCAGGGTACAAAGAGAGGAAAACTCTGGCGGGATCACTCCGACTCATTCAATTCAAATACTCACTAGACATCTTGAAGCAAGTGCATCGTTTTATAAATGTGCCCTTAGTATAAAAAAACCTAGTTATGGGTTTTTTATAGGTTTCGGGACAGATCATGTAAAAACCACTTCTAATTAAAGAACCAAAATACCTCATACAAATTGGAAATTGAAATAAGGAATATCTCTCATGAACTTTTGAATATGTACATTCTACTGGTACTACTCATACATTCTACGACAGCAAAAACCACATAACTTTCATATTTGCACAAGCACTCATAAGTATGAATATATGCGTTAAAATGAAACATCGTTCGTTTGTATAAATTTTATTGTAATGGAAATTTTCATTCGATATCCTTTGGGATGTTCTTGTTAGGTTCAACTATCAGATGTACAGTTATATACACTCTTTATAATGTCTTCGCACCCACCCACACTTCACTTCTGTTCACTCTCTATTCTTTTCTTACATATTCTATGTATGTGTGTTCATCCCATTGCCTGATTTATTCGCTGCAATTTTATTGTTCTACTATCAATTGTCAAAGCTTTTTTCATATTTTTGTTACTGCCGAACTGTTTTAAAACTATGTCGCAAGTATGAGTTTGGGGCATTTATGTTCCAACAGATGCAGATACGTAGCACTTGTGCCATGTTGAGTAGGTGTATGCAGTGACAGTGCTTGAAGAAAAAGTTCGGTATTTGGAGTTTGTTGGAAGTTTCGTCAGAGCCATTTAACTTTGTTTCCGTACTGATTTCTTATCGAATTTGTACCAAAAAGAAAAATATGTGAGTTCTAATAAAAGAAAGTTATTCTTAATGTCTGATGATACTCGTACCAAAAAAAAGTAGTCTTTTTTTAAAAATGCATTGCTGAATGGTAGTAAAGGTCAGTAAAACACAGTTTTTGGTTTTTAAATTAAGACACTTACATCCCTATACTGAAATTCGTCGTACGTTCGATTTCGCTACGAAAGGGCTAACCCCAAATAATGGTATTTTCCAATATCATGTTATAACTTCCTTCAGAGAACAACCACAAAACTGCCACCAATGGACATAGAAAGCCACTGAAGAAGATTTTACACTTGGCTCAGGCTCTTTCTGTATTAAGGCCGTGCCAGATAAAACTTTGTCGCTTCGCGTCGAATCCCTAACTTTGCCAGAACAGGGCGAAATGTAGAAGGTATGTCACAATGAACACCATGGGAACACTTCTATACTGTTTGTTTACCCGTGACATTTACTGTGAATTTAGTAAATTTACTAGTCTTCATTTCCAAACCAGGAAAGGATGACTATGCGCTGGCGAAAAGCTTCAGGCCAATCAGCCTGACATCCTTCATGCTGAAAAGTCTGGGGCGCACGGTCGAGAAGTACATTAGATCAAGGGTTTTGGTGAATAGCCCCCTTCATGTTCATCAGCATGCATACCAAAGCGGAAAGTCCTGTGAATCAGCTCTACATGACCTCGTAACAAAGATTGAGGTGGGGCTGGAAGCAAGTGAGTACAGGCTGGGAGTCTTTGCTGATATTGAAAGGGCGTTTGACAACGCTACTTTTGACTCCATGTACGCTGCGGCCAGAAGACATGGTGCGGACGAAACCATTAAAAAGTGGATACACTTCATGTTATCTAGGAGATTGCTGACCGTGGGGATGGATCTAGCCTTTGTACCATGGCAGAGTTTGGGAGAGGATGCCCTCAGGGCGGGGTGCTCTCACCTCTCTTGTGGTGTTTGGTAGTGGACTCCCTACTAACGGAAATGCAAGACTTCGTTCACATCCAAGCGTACGCGGATGATGTTTGTTTACTGCCATCAGGCAAATATCTCAGGGAGGTCTATTTTAAGACACAGAAAACCCTGAATAAGATTGATGAATAGTGCACTTTGCAGGGTTTTGCTGGCAATCCCAGCAAGACGACCCTGGTCTTGTCTACGCGGAAAAGAAAATTGGAAGGTCTCAACCTTCCAGTGCTTACAGGCGTAAACCTAAGCCTTTCCTTGGATGTGAAACATCTAGGGGCAACTCTAGATACGAAGCTTACATGGAAAACTCACGTCGAGCTGAAGGTAAATCGAGCGCTGAAAGTTTTCGGATAGAACCTTTGGCAAGACCTGGGGTCTGAGACCGGCTATGGTATTTTGGATACACATAGCTCTAATCAGGCCAATCGTCACGTATTCAGCTGTAGTATGGCGGCGCAGAACCATGGTCAAAACCACGGTTGTTGTGTTAAACAGGCTACAGAGGAGCGTGTGTTTAGGCATTGCGGGTGCAATGAGTACAACGTCAGGGCCGGTTTTAAATGCTTTGTCGAACTTGCCGCCTTTGGAGGAGGCAACGAAAACGATGTGTCGGCTGCACTCTTTTGGTCTGTGGCACGACGATCGGCGCTCTGGGCACAGACAGTTGTTTAGAAGGTTGTCAGAGCAATATCCTTTGTTTTTGGCACCAAATGACAAACTTATATCTAGAGTCTCCTTTGGTAAAAATTACGTCGTTAGATTTCTTACAAGGGAACAATGGAGAGATCCAGACACTCTTTTGGGAAGCTCTTCTTAAAAGTTAGTCCGGGAATGTAAGTTGGGGCTGAACTCCGTTACAAGAGGGAATGAGCTTGAACTTGTGTGGGTGCCAGGACACTACGGTGTTCAAAGTAACGAACTGGCTGATGAATTGGCGAACTGCGGTTCTCTGGAGCGCCCAATCGGACCGGAGCCAATTTTAGGGCCAAGTATAGCGGGAACGATCGGGTGCATCAAGGTTCTCATAAACAAAACCCATGAGAACCGTTGGTGCACTATTGATAACTGCAAAATAACGAAGTGTTTCCTGAAAAGGCCTGACAGGGTGGTAGCAAAATTTCTTCTCAGACAAAGAAGGAGTGATCTACGAGCCCTATGATCACCATAGGCATCATCGACGATCCACTGTGTACATCGTGTTTGGAGGACGAGGATAATACAGAGCATTGCCTCTGCCGCTGTCCGGCCTTCGCCAGACTCAGATGGTGTATTTTTGGGTTTGATGTACTGAGAATGGACGACGTGCATTCTCTTTCCCTCAACAAACTGCTAAAATTCATAAAGAACTCCCACACTCCTCTGAATCCTGTTTCTTGACAGTAAGCACAATGGGCAATACTGCCTGAGTGCTTGGAAAAATTTGATTATGTTTTTCCGGCCACCCACAATTCCATTCCATTCCATTAGAAAATTGACAGCGTGTAAAATAATGAATGTCGCATTTAATTTTACGATTAACAGGGCTTTTAGCTTTATTTTGATTAAGTATTCACTTATTTATAAAAATATATATTATTTGCGATGTATTTTAGCCTTACATTTCAATCCCTGCATTATTGGCTTAAAGGAGCAGCTTTTGTGCGTAAACGTTTTCTTATATTTTCACATACATAGTTCATATATGGCCAATTCTACGACTGGCAACGTTACATTCGCACGAAGTTTTTATTTAGTTCATACGAAATAGCTACAAATATACAAGACAGTTTTAAGATTCTAAGACTAATGTTATTAAACAGACCTAAATCTACATTTGTTTGAACGTTTCCATAACGTAAAAGTTATTAGCGCATTGAGCACACTGGCAACGTTACATAATTTGGAAGTAAGTAAGTAAGACTAAGTTCATATTTTTCGAAAGTTCTGTGTACTGATCAAGTCAATGTTTCCAATTTTACTCTATGTTATGTCGCAAGGATGCCACAAGGTATGTAAGTACATAATGCGTCATCAAAAATTTAGGGGTTTTAAATGTATTTCAACAAAAATTTAGGCACTGGCTACGTTACACAAAGCACTGGCAACGTTACACTTGCGAAAGTTGAGTACATAAAATTAAAAGAAATTTTTGGAATTTTTAATATTCAATAATTGGATATTACTGCAGCCAAATATACTAGTTTAGAATTTTTTAATCACATATACCCCTGTACTGACTGAACAGATTTGTATTCACTATGAGCTTCCCTCTTCACTCACAATTACATTCTCTGTATTATTTATAATCACACGTTTTCGCTCTCTACACTTTCTCACTCTCTCACGAACCGATTCCCGATTATTTTTCACAATTTTCTTTATTCTTTCTTTTTTCCCTGTATTTTTTCATTAGAGCTGCTTTTGTTATACCTTTCATGAGCATTAAATGGTATTATAACATTGGTCCGATGTTTTTAAGTACCAGGATAAGAAGAGATAGGCCCATCAAAATGTATACTTATATGATCAGAACGTCGAGCTGAGTCGATTTGGCCATGCCCGTCTGCTTGTATGCAATCTAGTCCCCCAGTTTTCGAGATATCCGACTGAAATTTGGTGAGCCAGTGTATTTTTATAATGTATTAATAATTTTTCGGAACCGGTAAATTCGGACCACTATAACATATAGCTCCCATACAACTGATTGCTCAGATATGAGATTTTTCGCTATAACTCCTCCATTTATGCAGCTAGGAACGTGAAATTTCGCATTGTTATTACTCATTATCAACAGAATACTTACAGAGAAAATGTCACAGACAGGGACCTATAACCTATAGCCCCCATAAAACTGATTGTTTTACTCCTTTATTTATGCAGCCAGGAACATAAAATTTCGCACTAGTTTCACTTATTATTAACAGAAAGCTTTCAATGAAAATTACAAAGATTGGGTCACTATAACCTCCATAAAACTGATTGTTAAGATATGGGGTTTTACTTTATGTAACTCCTCTATCTATGTATGCTGTGAATATACAAATTTTGTTTTGCTCCCAAACAACTAATTTCAAACGCAGAAACCTGTTAAAGTAAAATTTTCTGATGTTCATGAGAGGTATGAAGCCTTCGGAATAGCTGAAGACAGCACTTCTCTTACTTGTTCCATATAGTTTTAGTTTTGTTGAGCTTTGCTCACTTGTATTAGAAAACCACAAGGAATAAATTCAGTTTCATTAAAAAATCACTGGCAACGTTATATATTTTTAATAGCTAAAAACTTCACCAAGTATACTAAAATGTCACGTTTCTTTAATTGGAACGAGAAACGTATGTATAATATTAAGAAAATATGCAAAAATTCCTTTTGCAAAGGCCTTTAAAATGTCTGCAAACAACTTTTTTGTTTTTGCACTGGCAACGTTACATCCGATTTCTTTTTAACGTAACTTGTATTTATGATTAGATAATTTATTTTCCAATGCTAAAAACTTCAACGGCCACAATGGATGGTAACAAATGCTTTATTTTTACCTTTTTCTTTGTTAGAGTGTTTCCGGCCTTACCTTGTCTGCTTGAAAAACTTTGATGAAAACAGCGAAAAATCTAATATGAAACGCCTTGGCGTGACTGACATTAATGTCACTAGCTGCTTTAAGATCTCCTGAAACCCAAAAGACCCCATTTCCTTCAAAATTTTCCAAAAAAAAAAAACTAATTGGTTTTCTTTCCCTAGAATCGGCCACATGTATATGTGCTCCTATGCCAAACGTAAGTCTGTATGACTGTCTGTGAGCATAAGTATATATGTATATTAGGGTGGGTTAATTTATTTATAACGATTTTTCTCACCATGCCTCCTAGCAAATTCGGATTTTACAGAAACTTCTAAGAAAAAAAGTCCATGAGAGCATAGCTCTAATGTCATTTCGAGCTCTGCAAATTTCGAAAGAAACTATCTGGTAACTTAATTAACTACATGGTAATAATCATCAAAGCTAAATACCTTCTTTAAGATCGGAACTGCAGCAGCAAAAATTGAACTAAAAATCAACGATGAAAAGACTAAATTCATGCGAATGCCAAGAGCGAAGAACTGGAAAACAACTCAATCAGTTTAGAAAATACGAATTTCAGGTAATGAACACCTTTACATATCTTGGCTGTAAGTTGGCAGCAGATAATGCCACGAGCGTTACAATCGACGAAAAATAGGTCAAGCAGCTAATAGGTCATTCGCATCACATACAAAACTTATCAACAGATCCTGCAAACTGACACTATATAAAACTGTTGTTCGTTCAGTCCTGTGCTATGGATCTGAAATTTGGCGTTATTATTTCCGATTGGTTTGGATGTGTTTCATTGAATTTTCGATACTATTTTTATTTAATTTTCAGTAGTAACGCCTTTCTAAGTGACTACATTTGATTTATCTGTGTAAAAACATTAAAAAAATAAAAAGAAGATGTAATTTTTGTCTATGGAAACTTTTACCTCATACATAATTACTTAACACCAGTCCCAAGGACATGTCCCACCAGTCACAATTTTAAATATTTTTAAATATTTCTATGAAGATTATATCAGCCTAATTTTTAATGAAAGCGAAAGCGTATAGTTTGTATACAAGAATGAAAGAACGCAAGATTGCGCCAATCGAGCTGAGAGTAACTGGCCGTGACGTCAACAAATACCAGAATGAGAAAGCAAAGAAGAATTCAATAAGAAAAAGAGGAAGAATCGAACAGCTGGGGCGAAATTGAAAGGTTTGTTTATAAAGTGCATAATAAATCGCGGATTTACGGAATTATTTAATTTTAAGTGGTAAATTGTTTAAAAGTAAAGAATATGTACTTATTAAATGCAATGCAAATCGCTGAAAGAGTTAAAACACTGCAATCATTATAATGATTTGCATTTTTTCAGTAATTGAACAAATGCCAGCGGGCAGCCAGCGGGTCAGTTGCTGGCAACAATTTGCAGAACGATTCCAAGGTGATCGTTGCATCGTCGTCGATTAGTGAGATCAGTAACCAAAATTTTAAAATAAAGGAAAACCCCCTACTCCGCTATACACATAATTACTTTCATTATTTAGCTTCTTTTCCGGCAGCCGCAACAAACGCTGGCCCAAGCCTGCAAATTATTGCCAGCAACTGACCCGCTGGCTGCCCGCTGGCATTTGTTCAACTACTCAAAAATCCGCGATTTATTATGCACTTTGTAAATTTGTAAAGTTAAAGTTAAAGTAACGTAAAGTAGTTTGTAAAGTTCAAATAACCTAAAATGTCAGTTCGATAGAAAATGTAAACAAAAGTATTGTATGACGTCAGCGAATGGGTGGATGCTGCCAAATCGACGAAGAGAGGGTTAGCGGTCCGCGAATGGCGCGACCTTCATTTTCTAGATCGTGGTTTGTATATTACAACACAAAAAAATCTGACTTGAAAATTCAGTTTTTTGGCTAAAATTCGTCTTTGAGTGCACAAAAGTAAAACAGAGGGATTTTCAGTGTCTCACCAGTCACATTCATTCAGATAATAGTAACAAAGGACTTATAAATTGTTTGGTATTTTTTTTAAAGGAATTTTGTACATTAGTTATTTGTCTATATTAAAAAATTTCCTTCACTGTTGTATAAGTTCCTACGGCATAGTTATATTTCACAATTGATCACATCCTGGAGTCAAATGTCCCACTAGTCTCAATGAAATGGCCCAGTATTAACAATTAAACATTTTTTATTGAAAACTTGATTGCTTAAAACTCAATACTACCTTGTGTGGTAGATTTGTTAAGACTCAGTCTTAATAAGTGTGCTGAGTTAAGGTCAGGTGTGGCGAGTTTCAGGTTTGGTGAGTTTCACGTGGGGTGAATTAAGGTATTATGAATTAAGGTGTGGTATATCATTTTTATAATTACCTTTGTCTTAGTTTTTTTCCTTTATCTTTACTTTTATCGGTATTCTCATCCATTCGCTTATATTTATCTTTATCTTTATCTTTATCTTTATCTTTATCTTTATCTTTATTTTTATCTTTATCTTTATATTTATTCCTTTCTTCATCTATATATTCACCCTCACTTCTGTCCTTATATAAGAAAAGTATGGAAATTTATCCTGATCTTCATCTTTGCCTTTATCTTTACGCATCTTTGTTTTAGTTTTTGTTTTTACCTTTGCCTTTATCCTCTTCTTCATCTACGTGCTCACCTTTGTTTTCATTCTTGTATTAGGCTTAATCTAAATCTTATTCTTAACCCGCTTTTTGGCACGTTTTTGTTGAATTACATGTACGCTCATGTAAGAAGCACCCATTCATTTTCGTGTGCACTATTTCCGTTGCACCATTTCCGTTGCATTTGCCATGTTGATTTTTCAATTTACTCCCAACAAGCCAACCGCCGCTTAAGAAGTTTCACTTCATAACAAAAATAATTAACTCGTCCTAATGTACATGTATGTACATCCGTATGCCTGCATATGTGCGTTCATTTATTCGCGCAAGCATTTTGTGTATTTTTTTATGAGTTGCTGCGCACACACAATGCCATTCCTGCTAGGGATGTCAGTGGCAAAACAAGTGTTACCTCGCTGATTTCTTTTTATACTCAGAACGTTTTTCAAACTAACATTTTTTATTTTTTCTTATAAAAATATTGTTCATGCTTTAACCAAAACAAAATTGCAATATACAATATACAAAATTTAGAAAAATTCCACAAATTTTCATCAATATATAGAACTTTTTAGTGTGGGTCTTTAGAAAATTTTTGGGTATGGGGTATTAGGGTTTTATAGTTCATAAAATCTAATATATAAAAATCTCGTTCGTGGTGTTTGTGGTCGAACTCCTCTGAAACGGCTTGACCGATCTTTATGAAATTTTTTGTGTAAATTTGGTAGGTATGAGAATCGGAGGTAAAGTATATTTAATTCCGCTAGGTGCAGGGGGCGTGGCACCTCCCATACAAACCGAATTTTTCATACTGCATATCTCTGGAACTGTTCATGCTACAGTACTGGAGCTTGGTATGAAGATATATGAAAACAATCGCATATATATGGAGAAAAACTGTGGTTATTGGAAAAGGGGGCGTGGCACCTCCCATACAAACCGAATTTTCATTCTGCATATCTCTGGAGGTGTTAATGGTAGAGTACTGGAACTTGGTATGAAGATATACGAAAACGATCGCATACTCATGGAGAAAAATTGTGGTTATTGGAAAAGGGGGCGTGGCAACTACCATACAAGTCGAATTTTTCATACTGAATACCTCTGGAAGTGTTCATGCTAGAGTACTGGAGCTTGCTATGAAGGTATAT
>JAPVRG010212137.1:0-11028 GCA_029783565.1 Rhagoletis cerasi | reverse complement strand
TAAAGGCACTGATTACGGGCCAAAATATTCGCAATCACAACAATATAATCAACGATGATGAACCAAATCATCATGAAACAATTGGTAATAACAATAGGATATAATATGAAAAATAGAAATCATAGAATGAAAACGCTTTTTATGTGTTAAACCTTGGCGTCGAAATAAGCATATCACGAAAAAATCGAAATATCTATTATTCTCACACTCTTATAATTTAGTTGATATCTGTAAGTTGTTACAGTTGGTATTTTCTTTTATTGTAATTTTAAAAAATTAAACTCATTTAATTCGTTGCTGTTAATCCAACGCTGAGTACAGTTCAGCATACATTTTGAGCGCGATGAGTATTGATCATCATTTTATTACTTTTTGGGTATGCAAATTACAAAAATGGGATCAATTTGACATAATGCCATTCAATGGTACCGTCATCATCACTTGAGAACCGATTTGGCTCATTCTGTTTTTATTGTATTTGCTATTAATGAGATAGGCCTTCCTAAAAGACATATTTTAAGAGAATTTTTGGAAACATGATCAAGCTTACAGTCTCTAACTTCTTTTCATTGTCATAAATTCATGGATTTTGTTTAAATTATAACCAAATGCTTTTGTACTCGTCGAATCGATTAAAACTGTGCTCATAAAGAAAAACAGCTAAAGATGGGTCGCCAAATATTTTTTTTTATTATTAATTTTAGACTTGTCAAAAACTTATTAGAGGTTTTCACACCGATCGCGTTACTTGCCAGTTTTACATATATTTTGTTTTTGGTAAAAGCAAGTTTAAATAAGAACTACGTTTCAATGTAGTGTATTCTAGTCACTTTCATCAGATTTTACTCTTCACTGGAGACTAAATGAGGGACACCGATATCGATGAGGTCGCTATCACATACAGAAGCGAGTCCCCACAGACACCGCTAATTCGGGCAAAGGGGAACTTGCACTCTTTACAAGAAAGTATAAAATACAGGACCTACATAAATCCCACGAATAAAGTTAAATTCTTGACCTTACTTTGAATAAGAAGCTCAGTTGGAATGAAAGCATATTTATCTCAGCGCTACGATAAGATTATCTCAAATCGGCTCTATACTTGTATAAGAGCAATACGGCAAAAAGTGGGGTTTGAAGCCCCAAGTATCTAAAGTCGGGGTTGTTAGACCAACAGTGGGATTCTGAAAATCGCTAATTTTATTCGCCAAAAATCTATAACAGAATAGTAGGCACGCCTAACATTGCATTGTATCTGTTACTTTTTCATGCCGTATACTTTAAGGCCTCACTTTTTTCATTAGAGTTGATGGTTCTGTGCGCAGAAGTCCACCTAAGTGGGGAAAGCTTTTTACTGCCATTCACCAGGGACCGAGGCTGATCGACTTCGCTGGGGCCCAAAACATGGTAGTATGCAGTACTAGGTTCAAGCATAAAAAGATCCAGCAAGCTACGTGGCTTTCTCCAGATCGAAAAACGATAAACCAAATCGATCATTTTCTGATAGACGGAAGGAAGGCACGCTTCCAGTGTTTTAGACGTGCGTACACGCCGAAGGCCAAAAATCGACTCGGACCACTATCTTGTTTCAGCCAAGATACGCACCCGCCTTTGTGCAGCAAAAAATGTGCGTCCAACAATGCAAGGAAAGCTCAACGTCGAAAAGCTGCAATCACAACAGATGGCCAATTTATTCGCCACTCGACTCTCACACCTGCTCTCAGAGAGCGCTCTTCAACAAACCGACATATGCGAGCAGTGGAATCACATTTCCCGCTCATTAAGTACCGCCGCCGAAAAAGTAGTCGGATTTCAGCGAGCCTGAAGGAACAACTTGTACGATGAGGCATGTCAAGAAGCTGCAGAAAAAACATGCCGCCTACAGGGCCACGCTGTGATCGGGCGCAACGCGAGCTATGTGGGACCGTTATAGGGAGCTCAAGAGGGAAGGAGACGTATTTGCAGCAATAAGAAGAGAGAGGTCGAAATACGTGAGAGCGAAGAGCTTGGAATGCTGGCCGACAGGAAAAACGTCTGAAATTTTTACCGGAGAGTTAGGCGACTTACAGAAGGTTTCGAGACCATAGCGAACTCCTGTAAGAACAACCATGGCGACCTAGTAACCGATGTCCAGAACGTACTTAAAGACGAACCCGAGCCACCAGTCGATGATGATGGAGTCGATGTCCCACCGCCTGAATAAGGCGAGGTACGAATAGCAATTACGCGGCTGGAAAACAACAAAGCTGCTGGAGATGATGGTCTGCCAGCTGAGCTATTCAAGTAGGGCGGTGGGGAGTTGATAAGGTGTATGCATGAACTCTTGTGCAGAATATGGTCAGATGAACACACACGATACGTCAAATACTGGAGAAGACTCGCGAAAATAGAATCGATACGCACCATCTATTTGTTGATTTCAAAGCCGCTGTCGACAGCACGAAAAGAAATTGTCTCTATGCCGCGATGTCTGAGTTTAGTATCCCCGCGAAACTAATACGGCTGTGTAAAATGACGTTGAGCAATACCAGTACCTCCGTCAGAATTGGGAAGGACCTCTCCGAGCCGTTTGATACCAAACAAGGTTTCAGACAAGGTGACTCCCTTTCGTGTGATTTCTTTCATCTGATGTTAGAGAAGATAATAAGAGCCGCAGAATTAACACCAATAAAAATGTCAGCCTTTAAATCCAACGGAGAATTACTCTTGCCAAAAGTGCTACTTGGACTGAGTAGGCAATTGAGAAGCAAAGTCCTCTCTCTTCGTACAAAAATCACACTCTCTAAGTCACTCATAATGACCGCGCTGGTGTATGGCGCAGAAGCATGGACAATGAAAGCATCTGATGAGGCGGCTCTTGCGGGTTTCGAGAGAAAGATTCTGCGGAAGATTTGCGGACGATGTAATGATGAGTTGTATGAGCTTTACAACGATATGGACATAGTGCGGCGAATTAAAATAGCGGCTACGCTGGCTTGGTTATGTCGTACGAATGGGCAGAAACGCTCCAGTAGCTCGTTTCTGTAACTCAATGGAGAAATTCTCTACCAAGGCGAATTCATATACGAATTCGCCGCCTTGTTCTCTACTGCTAATGAGTAGTAAGGAATGACGTACATACATACATTCTCTACAAGTAGAGAAATAATCGGTCGAGAAGAGTTACAGAAATGAGCTACAGCTCTGAAAGTATTCAAAGCGGGTTGCCGCGATGCTGGTAACAGAAGAAGAGGAAGGCCTCCTCTGCGTTGGAAAGACCAGGTGGAGAAGAACTTGGCATTTCCAGTTGGCGTCAGTTGGTACAGAAGAGAAACGACTGGTCTGCTTTGATGGACTCGGCCAAAATCGCTTAGGCGATTATAGCGCCAATCAAGAAGGTTGTCGAAATCTCGCTGCAGGTCCCTAAAATCGGTGCACTACTCTTAAACTGCTGAGCAAATCGAACACCTTGGTATGATCTGGATCAGCGAAGCAATCCAATGGCGCTTTAAGCCTGCCTCAAAGCTTGTCAGTATATGTATTTCTTCAGACCGCTTATTTCTGAAAAAAAGTAAAGAAAATCTGAAAGTGGTATGAATCAGCTGTTGAGAAACAGAAATAAACTAAAATGGTCGGTCACAGCAAACACTTTTGCCGAACTGCCTACAAACGAAATTAGTGTGAAGACCCTTATTGTTTCTATTATTTTTTCCAAGCACAAAACTTGTACAACTACTCATTATCAAGCGAATAAGAAATTAATTATTCGTTGCCTCAGTTAAAATCCAAACTATCTAAAAATAATATATATAAGTCAAAGAAATCCCTATTTGCTAATTGTTTCTTAAGCTATCGTCATTTCATGCAATCAATGATCTTTCATTTAAGGTATTTATGTGTGTCTCGTCTGCTTTTAATGAACGTTCTTAATATTTAAATTTAATGAATGTAAAGTTGTAATTCATTTATACTGACACATGAGCTAGATTTTTTAATAAATATGATATTCTTTTTTACAGTTTTAAACGTGATGTTACACTTGGCAGGACTGGCATGTTAACGCCGATTATAAGTTGACACCCAGAAGACTTTCACACACTTTACGTACATTTCACTGCTGCATACGTATAAGAAAGCTAAAAAATTGCAAATGCAAAATAATAAAAGTTAAAAAAAAAACACTCAAATATATGAGCATAGTAGAGAATATTTAATTTAATGTTCGGTCAAGGCGTCAATAACTGCGCCACTAAATAAAAACATATGAAAAGAATATGCATAATTTCATTCCTACATACAGAAAATATGCGTACATCGCTGCTACTATATGTATGCATGTACATATATCAGCATACACTCGCGCAAATACGAAACGCTGCACTTGCGCCTAGTTACGCTTTTAAAGTAAATCTTATTTCTTTCTGCCTCCCAATTTTTATATGTATACGTACATTAAGGTTGTCCGTATTTAGAAGACCTTCGATTTTTGATTATCAGGCATTTTTAGATTTGGTTTTTATGCAAAGTTTTGAAACTGGATCTTTCAGATGTAGTGTTAGTAGCATTCGTTGAAAATAATACTAAACAAAAGCATTTATTTTGTTGTGTATTTTGAAATTCTATCAAAGCCGTCTGCATAACAGACTCATTTTCCGATAAGACTTATAAGACAGTTTTTATTGGAAAAATAATTAAGGGTTTCTTTGTCAAACAAAAACTTAATAATTTGGTATTTCCACGTTATTTATATCACATACATACATACATATTACGCTAAGATAAAAATATGTGATTCAAATTTTATAGCCAGTCATTTGATATGCAATTGAACCAAATGATGCTTGAAAATCAAAAAAAAAAAAATAGAAAGTCTTTAATGTTTCATAGTAACTTGGACATCTCTAATGTCGAATTTAACACTTTCATGTAAAATGAATATGTATGTGTATTAGGCCAAGTTAATTTACCGGTGGAAGTGAAAGTACTTCGAGAAAACTTGATTTTCTATCCGCTGTGCATAATTAACTGGTAAGCGTAAAACCTGCATGCATGTAAATAAAGCGGAAGAAGGTACTTAGTAAATAGGCAATATCACTAAAGTACATACATACATATGTGGATCTTAACGACAGTTAAGAAAGTTGTTTGAATGCAGATACATACATATGTACATTAGACTGTCCCAAGAATGTATGGAAAAAAATTTGTTTGCAAATTTTGATATGCTACCCTCTATATTTGTGCTTTTTAGCCTAAGTAACCTATATATGAAGTTTTTTAGCCATACTATAACGATAACTCGTGCCGACTTTTAGTTGAAGTTTTAGTTAATAACTTAAATTAAGGCCGCCAAATCGCCCATAACAACTTTGGAAATGCAATAAACTCGAAATATTTCCTATATTTGAACGAATTTCTAGTAAATCTGCATCTTTACATTTTTAATAGGACGAAAGGATTTCTCGCAAAAACATCGAAAAAAGTAATTACTGGAAAGAATACATGGCCTTTGTAAGGGTGTATTACAAGCCTGCAAACGATATGTTTTCTAGTAGAATAATTTGTGTATATCCTGAAGGATTGCAATTGTAGAACATTTTTTAATTGGTGTGACAGGGCGTATGATGAACATTAAATTATTAAATTCAACTTGTATTACCAATTTTTTCCTCATTAAAAAAAATACGTTTCATTATATTAAAATTCAAAATAAAGTATTTTAGTCTTTGACACGTCCTCTCGGGTTGATATAATGATTGTACGTCCGTATGACATACAACAAATTTAACTAAACATAATTTTTATATCGTACTGATTTACAACAGTTGAACAGCCTGAAGGGACATAAAAAATAAGAAAGCATATGATTTGGTTTATTTAATATTATGAAAGACATTTTTTTAAGAAAAAGGAATGTAGTAGAAAAGTTGAATTTAATAATTTTGTATCTATCATACGCCCTGTCACACCAATTAAAAAATATTCAGAATTCCAAGTTTTCAGGAGATACAACAATTTTTCTACTAGAAAAGATACATATGTATCTTTGTAATTAACAAGACTTCGGAGCTCAGCAAAAATTACTATTGGCAACAAAATATCTCCGATGAACATTAAATTATTAAATTCAACTTGTATAACAAATTCTTTTCTTCCTTTAAGAAAAATGCTTTTCATAACATTAAATAAACAAAATAAAGTGTTTTAGTGTTTGACATGCCCTCTCGGGTAGATTAAGGAACAAATTAAAAAAATTGAAAAATATCCTTTAAAATTTTTATCCTTTAGTATCCTTATATATATTAATAGGATTTTAATTAAACTAAGATTCTTCAAAAATCATTAAAAATTAAAAATATTTGAAGGATACTATTTTTGACATGTTCCAGAAGGATAATTGAAAATTTAAGTTATAATTAATTTTGTTTCAAATTCTTCTTACATTTGATACCCATATCTCCATATTTTTTGTAAACTTTTGGAAATATATTATGTATAATTTATGGTCCTTTGGAAAAAATCCTGGCTACCAGGTTAAAACCAAAAACGCAGATTTACTAAATATTATGTCCTAATACTGTAGGGAGTATAGTTCTACCGTCTTATTCAGAAGTAAAATGAGTAAATTAACAAAACAGGCGAACTGCACAAAGCTTATTCTGATAACTTTGACTGTAAGTGGGCACGGGTTGCCGTGGTCCGAATTACATAAAATTGTAATCGGATACTTTTTAAGATAAAACCAATAAAATGAGGGGGTATGCTTCAAAAACAAACAACTTTGGTTTTTTGGGACAGTCTAATGTACATACACGACTTCACTTTCATTAATTATTTTGTTTTTTTTTTTTATACATAAGGAGAGTAGCAGGCACTTGATAATTAAAAAAATATTTCGGATGTTTAATTATGTATGTATTTTGATATCAACGTTGGGTTTTTTGAAGCCTTCTGAATTATTTTCAGGATACTGACTAAAAAGTTTATGAAACTTAATCGAATCAATATCGATTTATAAACTTCAGATTCTGAATCAAGTCATAAAGGTGAATAATGTTGCATTCATACTATTTTTGGCTCATTAAGAGCATTATATACGTATATAAATATGTACACAGTTTCACGAATTGTTTATCATCACCATTAATATCGTCGTTATCAATGCAAAAGGCCCGATTTTACTTTTTTTAATGATTTTTTTTTTATATACCTTAAATTTGCTTTAAAATAAACACATACATACACACACAATTCAAAGCCATATATTAAAAAATTCGAAATTTAGTGACATTTTTAGAACAGACTTTAAAGCATATTCTACATATCGTCGCTGTTGTGTTTTTCAGTAACTTATTCAGAGTATTTCTAGTACTGCGAGCACATATGTAGCTGTGTTTGATCTCTTCTAAACCAAAAGAGATATAAAAAAACGGCAAATGCAGAAATATGGGCAATCGATGGTGTTAATAAAATATGTAATAAAACAACTTTTTTTTAAATCACATAACTTTTTTTTTGGCTCAGCGACGATATATGTATTTCAATTAAACATTTATAGGAAAGCACACAGTTTTTTACAAAATTTTAGGTTTGCCCTTGCATTGTTAGTTTATTACTTTTTATGCAGTTAACTTAAAATGTAAAAAGTATGTAACTTCATCTAAAACAAGAAATTACTTCATTTTTTATGGATTTTCTCGAAACAATCTGGTTTCACTTGATGCTGCAGATTTGTTATTGATTTATACTCCATTTAATGTCTTTAGGAAAAAACTTAGAAACCATCAAATATACAATAAAAATCGGCAAGTTAATATTTAATTAACTGATTGAAACTTGTTTTGCATAAATTTATTCTTGAGAAGCGTTTAATGTGGCTGAGGAAATTAATGAACGCTTTTACATACGTATTAAATATGTACGTAGCTCAATGCACACTTCTTGCAAATGTGTTATGTGTGCCAGCGTTTTTTTATTAAAGAGCATAGCATATAATAAAAACATAACATTAAATACAGTTTTCCAAAACAAAAATAAAAAAATTTATTTTACGGTTATACATACATACATAGTAAATGCAATATCAGTATCGGTTTAGAACTTATTTATAATACATAAAATAATTTCCTAGCATTTAAATAAAATTAAGTTAATTAGTTAGGATAAACCCATTTAAGGTATGGGCAATTCTCGCGATTTTTCCTTTTTCTGTTTCAAAAATAATTGATCGTTGCATTATGTTAATCTCTGTGCGGAGACGATAATTTCAAGAATTAACTCCGAAAGTGCTTAAACGAGCTTTGCCTTGGGGTGTACGAGAAAGTTGAAATAACCAATTTATCACGCATACATACGCAGACGTCCACTTCAATATACTTATTATATATACATACATACATATGTACATCCAAATATACGCATTAAATCAATACAAATATGCATACATATACACATCTACGTAGGTATTCGATTTCATTTAAATACATATGTATGCATTTTCAATTGACTCAATACTCCCAAATAGAGAAATGGTAGCGTTAAGTAAAAGTAGTTGAAAATAATTAAAATATGTACTGTTGGGTATATCACAAGAAGTATGTATAAACAAAAGTTACAAACTTATATATGAAATTGAAACAACAATTTGCAATTAATTAATTTATCTCTTTGCAGTTACAAAACCTAAGAGATCGATTATTGAAATATTTTCCATGCCGCTAAACATAAAAACTATGTACATAAATAAAAACTACTATTCTAACCTAAAAATATTATAAATTCTTGCAGAAAAAAGGAGAAAAATAATTACATTAAATGATAGCAAACTTAGTTTTAAACAAAAACCGGCGAGTTGAAAATAAAACGCGAAATAATTTATTGTAAAAACCAGGTATAAATCGAGATGGTTGCTTAAGCTTATCGTTATATGTATGAATATAGTATATATAAGGCCTATGATTAACTACTATGATCATTAATATCATCTGTAATTGTATAATATGTATATTAGTTTTAATTTTTACAATTGTCATTATTTCCCAATAACCCGATTTCCTTTGGCCTAACATTATTTCAAATTATATATGTAATTAAATGAAACGGAATAGAAATTCCTACTACATTTTTTTTATTAAAAAACATCTGCGAGAGATATTAAAAATAAAAGATTGCTGCATTATATTCAAATGAAAGAAATCTAAAGAATTGTATTTGTTACTTACTAAAATAGTAGAAGATAAAATCACTAAGATCCGGGTTGAAATTTTAACAAATAGATGCAGTTACACATGGACAAATCAGCAATAGGAAGCGAGATCTTTTACCCTGTGCATGCCCATAAAAATCGTATAGAAAGTTCAAATAGCTCTGTACGCGGGTAAGGTGTTGCGCATCGCCGGTAACAAATAGATCCCGTGGAAAAATACGTAAGTATATTTAATACGTAAGAGACAAGCATATATTGAATGTTTTCAGTGCTGTTTTCTCAAGTAGCTTTTAGCCCTTTAAATACCTTTTTCCAGAACAAAATTTGTGTTAAAGGCCAAATAAATTTTAAAAGCTACTTGAGAGAACGGCCCTTAATTTTATAGATTACTAGCTGGCAGCGGTTGCGCGAGGCTTCGCCACGCACGTCAAAATAGGCCAAAAAGTCAAATCTTAGTATTTAGACTGTGCTGTAGACCAACTTATTAGACAACATTTACTATTGGTTTCACCAAAGCAATTTAACTGAAAAATGATGATTCACAACTTCAGTCCATTTAAATTTGAATTAACCAAAATATGCCTAAAGCTAGATTAAGTAAAAAATATTAAGTATCCTTGCAAATTTGTAGTTTTTACGGTAAAGTAGTACATTTTTAGTAGATCACCATTTTTAATTTTTTATTTCTTCATACTATGTTAAGTTCAGTAATTGATGAAAAAAGAAAAAAATCATGAGTGAAAAATGAAATAAAAACAAGTAAGGGAGCACTGTCTTCATGTCATGCCGAAGGCTTCATACCTTTCATGAACATAAAAAAAAATTAACTTCGACCTTCATTTCTTTAGGAGCTACACAATACTTATACTAAATTGATGTACAGTGTGAACTACACAGATGGTGGAGTTATATCGCAAAAACTTATATCTCACGAAATTGTTCGGGTTTATATATGAACAATCAGTCGAATGGGAGCTATAGGTTATAGTGACCCGATCTTTATAATTTTTACTCTAAACTCTCCGTTGATAATATGTGGAAAAAAATGCGAAATTTCATGCTCCTAGCTGCATAAATGTAGAAGTTATAACGAAAAATCTCATATCTGAACAATCAGTTATATGGGAGCTATATGTTATAGTGATCCGATCTTTGCCATTTTCACTGTAAGTATTCTGTTGTCAATGAATGAGAACAGTGCAAAATTTCAAGTTCCCAGCTGCATAAATGTAGAAGTTATAACGAAAAATCTCATATCTGAACAATCAGTTATATGGGAGCTATATGTTATAGTGATCCGTTCTTTGCCATTTTCACTGTAAGTATTCTGTTGTCAATGAATGAGAACAGTGCAAAATTACCAGTTCCTAGCTGCATAAATGTAGAAGTTATAACGAAAAATCTCATATCTGAACAATCAGTTATATGGGAGCTATATGTTATAGTGATCCGATCTTTGTCATTTCCACTGTAACTATTCTGTTGACAATTAGTGAAAACAGTGCAAAATTACCAGTTCCTAGCTGCATAAATGGAGGAGTTATAACGAAAAATCTCATATCTGAACAATCAGTTGTATATCAAATTATTAGACACCGAGATCAGTGAAATTGAAAAAGATTTTCATTCCGACAGTTAGATATTCAAACAGGATACCGCTCACATCCGATATAAATATGGCTTTATATACTACCATTACAATGAGCGATTTTAAGCCTAGATCAGAATACAATAGAAGATTGGTTTGGCAATATGTCACTACCAGTTGCCATGGCGACGAATCAATATAACACTTAAAATAAGCTTAAACAAGCTATTTTAGAGGAATGTGGCCTACCCTTACA
>JAPVRG010212126.1:0-12936 GCA_029783565.1 Rhagoletis cerasi | reverse complement strand
AATTTATTTTATTTTTATTTTTTTTATTTATTTTATTTTTATTTTGTGTTATATTACTTACTTTATTATATTTTTTTTATTTAATTTTATTTCATTTCACTTCACTTTATTTTACTTTATTTTAACTTATTTTATTTTATTTAATTTCACTTTATTTTATTTCATTTTATTTTATTTTTTTTATTTTATATTATTTTATTCTATTTTGTTTTATTTTATTTTGTTGTATTTAACTTTATTTGATTTGATTTTTTTTATTTTTTTTTTTTTTTATTTTACGTAGATAAGCGACGCTGCTTCGCATTTCCCTATCAATATTAAAGCATACATTTAGGAGGCATTTCCGCCCCAAACATGTACATGTATGGCATTGGTATTGGTGTGGCTTTTGAATTGATTTTTTCGGTCTATTTTAAACTAATCTGAAATTTTAAAAATTTTCTGTGCATTGGCATCAAAATACCTATCTAATGATGTATAACTGTTTATATTTTAGAAGTATAGTTTAGCCGTAAAAGGGGTGTAAAGGAAACATGATTGCCTATTTATATAATAGATATCTCGGTAATCGCTCTACCAATTTCTACCGAACTTGGCACAAGGGTTAATCTTGGTCCAACATAGAAAATTGTTAAAAATTTTTGAAATGTAACAATAACCACGCCCACTTTCCATATAACGGTAATTTACATAAAACGAAATCTGCGATAAATCAGTAACTACTGAAGCTAATTTAGTCAAAAATTTATGTTTGCAATAATTCCTTAGCAAGAAGTACGAAAAAATTTTTAGAAAATGGGCGTGGCACCGCCCACTTATGATTACATATGTGTATCTCGGTAACCGTTCTATCAATTTCTACCAAACTCGCATGATTAATGTACTTTGCACAAAAAAGCAAGATGTTGAAAATGTTTGAAATCGGGCTAAAATTATGCCCACCTTTCATATAACGGTATATTTCAGAAATATGGAAACTTCGATATTTCGAAATTTAGAAACGGTAATTTACTCAAAGTTGGTACTCACAGCAATCTCTCAACAAGAAATAAGATTTGTATGGACTTTAGGAAAATGGGCGTGACACCGCCCACTTATGACTACTTATGTTTATATCAGTAACCGTTTTATCGATTTCTACCAAACCCAGCTAAATTATTTCTTTAAGTCTAACTGACCATATTATCGAAAATGTTTGAAATTGGAAAAACCACCCCTGTTTACCACGTAACGGTATGTTTCAGAATTGTGAAAAAACGATGTTTAATACGTGCGCCGGGTATTTAATGTTCGGTTTCGCCCAAACTTAGACTTCTGTACTTGTTTTTTTACTCAAACTCTGAAGAAGAAGAAAAAGAAATTAATGCCACTTTGAACAATGATACTTAATAAAATTTTAAAATTTCAAATTTTAAAATCACATTTTGGTCAATTTCGGTAACGCTATTATCAATAGTACTCAATTTGGTTTACTATTTCATCAAGAATACACTAACGCCAGTAAACCGCTTGCCAATTGTGCAAATTTAAAAAAAAAACACACACAAAAACATACACAACAACACGCACACAAAATATTTCTCGAAATAGACCAGTCAATTGGTCACCGAGATTGTACGCCTCTAGATTATTTTCTTTGGGGTTACGGGAATTCATTGTCATTGCAAGGCAACATTGTGTGAACCTTTGCCTAATTCTTTAAAAAGTGGTCGAAAATTGGGCTTCCTGAATGCGCTACATATCTACATCCGAGTCAGCCAACATGCCCGAATTTATATTGCAACTTTATTCACATAAAATTCTCTTTTTAACAAAGTCAGTTGCTATTTTAAAATTATTTAATCTCACTATTTTATTTCAATGTAAAGGGATACACCTCTAAAAAAAAACAATATGCAAACGCGCCAATTTTTTTAAGTTATTTGTGCATTTGATAAAGCTTGGCACTTTATGTAATGTCGAATTAAACATGTGGTTATTGTCAATATATCTTCTTGGTGTCTAAAAACTTTTATAAAGATTTTCAAAAGTAATATTTTGCTACCATCTGACGTTAGCTACTGGAACAAAATCAAAGAAAATTCCTGAAAATCGTACTAACAAAGGCATATCCCATACAGTTAAGCCAACGAATAGCCATCCCTGCACGTACATACCTACACAAATATATGGGCATATGTATATGTTTGTATGTAAATGTATGCCTATTTATTCTACATACATAGAAATCAAAGTTCAACGAATGGAAAAGATCGATTGACATGTGAGCACAAATATCAAACAGAAGACTTGGACGAGAAATTCCCTTCGCATGCATTTCAATTCAATTCAAATTGAAAAGAGCAAACATTAGCCAATGTCCTCTACTGCAGTCTGAGATTCCTGGCTATTTACTTTGAACGGAAACAAAAATCAATAAAAAAAAAAATAAATTCTATTACGAGAATTACATTGCAACGGACTTTGCATCAAAAGATTGAATGCATTGAGAGAAATGAGCTGCTCGAGAGGTGAAAAGCATTCAAAGATTCAACGCAGCGCATCAAATGCAGCTTTCGTAGCCGGGTCCAGGCCAGTTAATTTATAAAAAGGGAATTAAATTGTGTGTTTATTTGAAAGCATTTCTGCTGCATTTCCTCTCCATTTCTCACATCCATATGTATTTATCTATGCTTGTATATGTGCAACTGTAGTTGTAATGCTGGCTAATGCTGGTGGGTTGGCAGTCACATCAAGCAAAAGTTGAGTCAATTCGAGTCGGATTCTACTTGAAATGTTGAAGTTGCACAACGCGGCGCAATAAGGACTCTCGGCAGAAGTTTACATTTGCAAATTGATTTCCCCATCTTAAGCGGCCTTAGAATCGGCATCTGGTTGGCATTCTAAATGCAGAAATTTCAAAGCACTTGGAGGCATGCACAGACGAATATACATACTTGTCCTCTTCGCCCGCACACTACAAAGTCACAGCCCGCCGAAGTCACCCGGCGACTGCCTCTGAAAAAAGGCAATAAAATACAAAATTGAAAACGAAAAGTCAAGCAATTTGCAATTATTCAAAGCAAAACACACCCTCCTTCAGGCCCTTTGGCTTTCCCGCATCTCGACAGACATCTTTCGTGGCCTGGGATTATGTATGTGTGGGCGTAGCGTTTGCACAATTGAATTTTTAATATACTTTAATATTCGCAATTTCATATTTGCGCTACTTCCTTTGGTACTCCTTGTTGTCATTTGCGAATTTTACAAGGCCATAAAAGTAATAAAACCGACGCTCGTGACACTCATAAATGTTAATGTGACAAGTAGACTAACACACACACACACATGCAAACATTCATGGTTTGCGCCGCCTGCCAGATGTCCTGGCACTCAATTGTTATTGTTGTTATTTAAAATCGTGTTCACACAGCAACCCACCAGCTGTTTTGAAGAAGTTGTGTCCCCCCCTACCCTACCCTTCCTGCCATAGGTGGCATATGAGGCGGACGAAAAATCATTTTTTGTATCTGTCTGACGCGCGAATCTACACACCACTCACATTCCTTGCACGTAGCGGTATTTAGAGACACAGGTTACAGCCATAAAGGCAAGACATTTGTATAATTTTCCAATTTTCATAAAATGTGATTCACACATTCCGGGATAATAAAATAATCATTTAAATAATTTATACTCGCAGACGTTTAAAATCGCATGTGTATACAGGTGAGAGTCTACATTAAATGGGCAATGAAAGTATGTTTTAAGTGTTCTGAAAAAATAAAAGAAATCTTCATGATGGTACCCGAGATGCTTAGTTTCTATTCCAAAACATATAAGATAAAAACAAGATAATGATTAAATGATACTCGATGCCATTTGATTTTATTTGACAATCGAAACTAATTGTATTTGTTTCTACGTTATAGTTACAGTAGCGTGCAAAATTGAGGTACATGTCCGTTCTAAGATCACTAAAAAATGAATGAGAAAATTACTAGCAAAGTAATTATAAACATCTCAAAAGATAATATAGGTACATTAATAATAAAAAGTTAAAAAAAGTGTAGAAAAGAAAAAATGCTGCAAAAATTTCTCAATCGTACTTTTTAAGTAATTTAGGAACGGGTTTATTAATAAAAGGTTTTATGTGGGTAATAATGTCAGCCTTGAAATCCAACGAAAAATCACAACAATTGCTTTTTAGAAGTGAAGCCCTCTCTCGTCGTACGAAAACCACGCTCTCTAATTCACTCACCATGACCGTGCTGGTATATGGCGCAGAAGCATGGACAATGACAGCATCCGATTAGGCGGCCCTTGGAGTATTCAAGAGAAAGATTCTACGGAAGATTTACGGGCCTTTACGCGTTGGCGACGGCGAGTACCGCAGACGATGGAACGATGAGCTGTGTGAGCTTTACAACGACATGGGCATTGTGCAGCGAATTAAGATACTGCGGCTCCGTTGGCTTGGAAGAAGAGGGAGGCCGCCTCTGCGTTTGAAAGACCAGGTGGAAAAGGACTTGGCTTCACTTGGCATTTCCAATAAGCATCAATCGGCACAGAAGCGAAACAACTGCCGTGCTTTGTTGGACTTGGCCAAAATCGCTTAAGGCCCATCTACATAGAACTTTGGCGTTGCGTTGGCGTCGGTTTGACAGCAGCGCGGGAAACGCCAGCGCTTGCAACAATGAGCGTTGGGCAGCGAATGTTTTGATCACTAAATTAACATACTAACGACAGATAAATTAATATTTCGTATCAGTAATTGCAATAAAAACGATATTTCTTGCCCGCATTTGATTAAAAAGGAAACATGTTTCACATAATTTTAATTATTTGCAACAGCTGATGAACGTCGCACGCGAAAAGTTAAGAGTTGGCCATCTTTCTGATTTGTGTTGGCGTTTGCGTTGCCAAATTTTGGCTATTGGAGAACTGCATATGATTGCATGTATTCGAGCCTTTAGGCGGTTAGAGATATGGGTTTTGTGAGATTCCACTAATTTATAAATGTATGCATACCGCAGAGATTGTAAAGGTACTTCTCGACTTTGAGTTCTTAACCCCTTTAAAAAAATAGAGGTCATTAAATGGTTTATTAAGAATACATATTAAAATTTTTCCTAAAAAATAAAAGCGTGGTACAAAGCCAAATAACACTGTTGAAACTAAAATTATTTAAATTATTCAAAAGCTACTCCATTAATACCTTACAGAATACAACTAGATGTGCGCTTTACCCTCGTTTAAGGATAAATATTATCGGACAAACATAGGGCGAATATTTTTTTTTCAAGAATTTATTAACTTCTGGGGTGTTTTCTGATTTTAAAAATATAAAAAAATAAACAAGAACGGCCTTAGCTTGGCCAAAATGGTCTGCGCTATCTCAAATACCAAAATGCGAAAATTCCCCAAAAAAATTTAAAAAACAAGTAAAGAAGTATAAGTTCAGGCGAAATCGAACTTTATATACCCGGCGAACGTATTAAATGTCGTTTTTTACCTTTCTAATAAGCAGAAGTGTTTTTCCCCGATGTGAAGTATTTTCGATAATATTCGCGGTTAAACTTAATGAAATAATTGAACCATGTTTGGTTGAAATTAATAAGTTTAAGAGCTAAGAGATGTCTTTGTTAGACTCTAAGCAATGTTCTTACCGAGTTTGGTGGGGATTGGTGAAGGGGCTACTGAGATACAGCATTTGATCATAAATGGGGCTGGGCCACGCCTATTTTCAAAAAATTTCATAATTGTGTTATTCTATGCCGAAAATTTACTTCACAAACTAGTTTTCAACAGTTTGCATCCAGTACTTACGGAAATATCGTAGTTTCTGAACTTTTCCAAAATACCGTTATGTGGTGGGTTGGGTGTGGTTACCGTTCGATTTCGCCCATTTTCAATGCCAACCTACCTTTCATAGATGGAAACCTACATACTAAATTTCGTTTAAATATGTATCTCAATTTTTGCTCGAGTTATCGTGTACACGGACGGACGGACAGACAGAGCATTTTGGTATATATATATGTCTACTTGCTGCCCGTATGCGACGCATTTTTTAATGCTAATTTTTAAAGATTAATCTATATAAAAAATATAATCTTTATAGAAAACAGAAAAATAAATTGAATTTTCTTTAAAAAAAAATGCATATTACGTCGCATACTGACTAAAAAGATTTATTCAGTTGAATAGTGTTTTAAAGCACTTCGAAATGCGCAACATTTTGGATTTTGTCTTTTAAAGTTTGATTGTCGGCATTTCCAGTTCTTGATAAAGCAACATATAACTGGCCATGTGTAAAGCATTCTGAGCGCAAATCAATTCCCACAAGTTGAAAAGTTTGGCCTTGAGCTTTGTTAATTGTAATAGAGAATGAAACTTTTACAGGAAACTGAAGATGTTTGTACTGAAATGACACGCCTGTTGGAATCATAGGAATCCCAGGGTTTAACGAATTTAAGAATTCAGTGGGATAATGGACGGCATCTTCAAGGTTAAGTACTGTGTCGATGGAAGCATACTGTTGAATTTCTCCACCAATTTTTTGCAATGCGATGCTTTAATCTCATCAACAGTTTTGAAATATTTTCAATATCTGGATACACTTCATAAATCAAAACGTTTAGAGAGTGCACCAATTTACCAATTCTAGAATCTACAGCGACGTATGCATCGATATTTTGCATACTACCATTTCTATTTAATACTAAGCACGGATTGAGGGAACTCAGAACCTACCCTACTAAGATGGGCGCTCATATTTGTCCGGAAATGCAAATCATTAATATCATGCCACAAAGCCGCTGTTTTAAGGCATGCTTTGATGATGTTCGCTCGGGTCCGTTTTGCTACGACTGGTAAGGTCTGCCGAAAGTCCCCTCCGAAAAGAAAAGTTACGCCTCCAAAAATCTCACAGCTTCTTAAATATCTTAAAGTGCAGTCGATTGCTTCCATATGAGCACGGTTAGTCATAGTGCAATCATCCCGTAATATAAGTACCTCTTCCTGTAAAACTTTTCCCAGCCGACCATTTTTTCGAATGCTGCAAAAACTTTGCTCCTGCATACATACATTTAATGGCAATTCGAATGTGGAGTGAGCATTTCTACCACCTGAAAGCAAAATGCTGCTTTTTCCGATAATGCTACAGCTATTGCAATACGTCCGGTTGATCTCACATAAGCCAGTAGAAGATTTATCCGAAAAGATTTAACACTATCACCTGGTGCGTCGAGGAAGAATTCTTCGCCTCTGTTTTTGTCAATACTCTGAATAACTTTTTCATAGACCACTTGCTTGTATGGGACTAATTTTTGAATGTTTTCCCGCAAGTATTTTTTTATAATGTTTTGGCCGCATTGGTATCGCAAATTATAACTTAAATGGATTAAAAATTTTTCTGATTTCTGAAGGTATAGGTACCAAAGCTGCTTAGATCGTTTTCGCTAAGGGCGATAACCTTATCTTCAATTAGAACTAAGACTATATTAAAAGGTCCCTGGTCCACTTCCCGGAAAAAAGTATTTTTTTTTGGCTTAGAACATGGTGGTTGCTGAAAGCTATTTATTTACAAAAGTTCATGAAAATCGGACCACAGAAAAATGACTTCTCTTTATATAATCAATTAATTAATTAATATTAACATATTTAGAAGAAGATATATATCTCGATTCCTTTATGCTGTTACAAAAACCCGTTATGCGAACAAAGTTATGCACAACTGCGCACGGGTATAAAAATAACAAATATACATGCAGAAAAACAGATTTTAACGTTTTGTGTAAAAAAAAAACATAACTTTAGTCAAAATTTTCGCCGAAATATTACAAAATTTGCACACATATAGCTAAAGAGAAAAAATTAAAAACGCGAAAAATAGCAAATAATGCTGAAATTAAAAAAATTTAGATTTATCAAAAAGATGACTAAAATTTGCCCACTGACCGGAAACCATTGCACGAAAAGTGTAAAAGTTATGGCCATCTCAAAATTGAAATCTTTACGTATGTAAATAATGCCGCGATGATGGTTGGTTGAATGCAATCTTCATTTCTAAATACATACATAATTACTTTTCTATATCGGTCTCGATTCCTTTAGGCTGTTACAAACAACCGTTATGTGAACAAACTTAATATACCCTTGTGCACAAGTGCGCTCGGGTATAAAAATCGAGGCCTAACCGCGTAATGAACGTAAGAGAATTTTTTTTAAAATTTTTCTTATTGATGCAGAAATTCATTTAGATGCTCTAGGAACATTTCTGTATCAAAAAGAAAACTTAGAAAAAAAATTCGCTCACGTTTTTGGCGGTTGGGGCTCGAAAGGTTAAGTTTGTACTTTTTGAATTGGCCTATAGAATTTTCAGTGTGTTAACGACGCCATCAAACTCAGCGTCAGCTCAATATGGTTTAAGCTCAAAGTCTATTTTAAAAGGAAGTAGTAGCACTTTTAACCGACACAACTAATAGAAAGACGAGAATCTCAATTGCGTCTTCTTCTTAAAATCCTTTATCTCATCAAACTATATGAAATACTTTATTTTGCTGCCTCTGATATTTTTGCACTAACTACATAATATACTATTTAAATGAAATGTTTTCAAAATTAAGTAGGTGGATATATATTTTTCCAGAAACCACATAATAACCATTCAAGGTAATTTGGGTAGCAATTAGGCCACAGCAACTCTTGCTGGAACTATGCAGAAATACATATTCATCACGCTCCATCCTGCCAATTTAAGTTAATGTAAATATCTGTGTACATACAAAGAAAGACAAACAAAGTTGTTTCTCCGTTGGGTGAAAATCACTCTTTGCCCAATGCAAACTAAAAGCAATACGAACGAAACTACCAGCAAAGCGCCTTAGAATTTTCCGTCGCTTAATAGTGTACTCGTACAACTAAGTATTCGCTTACAATAGCAGCTACAGTGAAAGCCCCAAACACTTTGCATCTTAAGTTGGCCTTGGGGCGAGGGTGGAGAGAGGAAATTAATGCGCTACAATGGGTTGCATGTAATATGCATGGCAGCTCATTAGGCGAACAGAATGGCTTAAGGATGTTTTGCAATGTTTCGGTCAATGTACACAAATAAATAGCAAAGTAAGCACGTTGCGTTGGGACCGGGGGGTGCGCGACTTAAGGATTAAGTAAACTTAAGGTCCAGGCGGCAGCGCTGCTATCAAACGGGTGAAGAAGAATAATTGCAATGTGCGGCGGCACTTAATCTTGATCTGCTCCAAAATTCTGTGTTATAAATAGTCATGGGTGGGTGTATATATTTAAGTGCCTTACATTTTTTCTGTCCTCTGCAAAAGTTTTTTTCTGGGCTAAGAGAACACCAAGCAGCTCGCGGCCAAATGTCACCAGATTGTTCCATTCCATAACACCTTTAAGCCCCGACTACTTCCTGAAAATGTCAAATTGTTATTACGGTATTTTGACGCTAAATACCGTTATAATGACCACTAATACACCTCAAAGATGCATAAAAAGCCAAAAAAAAAACTTCAAAGCAAATTAAAAAAAAAAACAGGAGGAAAACAGTCAAAAACAGCAAAGAAAACGACGACTCATCATGCAATTAAGCCGACTATTATGGCGTGTTGCACATCCTGTAAAAAACCTCTTACAACATGAACAACAACAATCGCAATAATAAAAAGCGGCAATAACAGCCACAGCACCAAATGAATTGTAAATTAAGTGCGGTGTCATGTTTCACGAATTTCACACCGACGAGCGTCGACCGACGACCGCCCACCACCTGGCCTCCACCTCACTTCGCCACCACACTCCTTCCGTGCGGTTACACCGTTTCGAGCCTTCGCTATTCCACTTTTTCCGCATCAAAACACCCCAAAGTAAGCTGGAGAAGGCCGACTTTTTCAGCTCAAGTACACTCTTTGGCTGTGCGTTCCCTCCTTACGGCGCAGAATTCAAACGCAAATTTGTGGCTTTGGCACCACATGTCAACCGTAATTAGTAATTGAAATCTGCTCCAAGATGCGCGCCTTGCACTTGGCGGATGATTAATGGCTGTCGCTTGAGGCGGCACACGATGGCGACGATGGGGAGGGCGGGGGCGGGGAATGTGACGGTCGTCCATTAAACGGACAAAACGGATTAAATGCCGCTTTGTGTCTTATTGTTGTGCAACTCGTGGTCGCCATTTGGCGGAATAATTTTTTCGTGTAATTTGTATTTTTACAAGAATTAAGAAAGATAAAGTGTGGTAATTTCTTTTAATAAGTTTGAAAAAGAAACGATTATGGTTGTAGGTTGAATTGGCTGCGGTTGGGCGTTTTGATAGTGAAACGACATATACGTACGTATGTATGTGAGTAGCTTTAATTGGTTTGCCTTAAAACAAAAGTCACAACAAGTGATTCCTTGTTTCTTCGTTCATTAAGCCGATTTTGTAGAATTTATGTTTTGAGTTCATTCTAAGAAGTGGATTCGCCTTGGTTTTAGACATACATATGTATGTACATTAGATGCCTTATTTTCTACATACATTTTGCTAAAGTATTTCAGATCCTCCCTCCGGCATCAGAATATGAAAGTAGGACGCTAAAGACCTAACAAAATGAAAAAAAAATTTCATTATTGCAAAAACTGAATGAGCTACTCCGAAAATCGCGATTTAAGAGACTGTTTTGCTATAACTTTAGATCTTTATATGAAAACACATTCACCTTGCACAAGAAAGAAAAAGGATATATCTAACCTCATGGAGAATTAGCCGCTAAAGCGAATGGCGTACTCAGTTTTTTAATACAACTAACCAAAGTGACCATTTGGTACTATTTTTCACGAATTTTCAAATTTATTCGTTAGGATTTTTCAGATAGTAGTAATTTTTCCAAAACTAAAATACTTAATATTGTAGCTAATTTAATGTAGTTTTTAAAAGAGTAAACAGATTTTAGATCGAATTATATTTGAACTTGTAAATTAGGTTTAACTGATTACAAAAATTTTGATAATTTTTTTTTCAAATTTGAGTAAAAGATAAATCATTACAATATAATTTGAGTCTATGGTCATCAACTTTGGATAAGAAATGTAGATGTTATAGAGCACTAAGTAAAAATTGTTATTTTGCATTTTTCACACAGTCACACTTTTGGTCGAAAAGAAGCTTTTCCCTTTGAATTTTTTCGTTTTTTTGTTTTCAACGAAAAGTGTGATTGTTTGAAAAATGCAAAGTTACAATTTTTACTCAGTGCTCCATAAAATCTACATTTCTTATCTGATTTGGATGATCTTAGACTCAAAGCTTACTGCAATGATTTATCTTTTACACAAAATTTTTTTAATCAATAGTAAGCATCTAAAATGCAGTAACATGGACGATGTCGAGCATAGATGCGAAGACTTTGGGGCTTTCGAGAGAACTATTCTACGCAAGATCTATGGCCCTGATCGTGTGAGCGACGGATACCGAAGATATAAAATGACGAGCTGTATGAGCTTTTTAACGACATGGCCATAGTTAAGCACATAAAAATACAACGATTGCGCTAGCTAGGACATGCTGTACGCATGGATAACGGTGTTCCAGTAAAAAGATTCTTCGACTTGGCACCCATGGGTGGACAACGATAGAAAGAGCGCCCATGGAACACAATGGAAGGAAGGAGTTTTTTGGTCTCGGCCCAAATCGACGAACGGTTAACTTATCTTGCAATGCAGAGCTATGTCGCAATAGCTTTATTTTTATTTATGTTTATGTTAAAGCATGGTATCCGGCAGCCGAGTTCCAATTTTCGCTCTCGCTAAAACTCGATCGCTAAGATATGCTAAATGAATTTTTGCAATTTTTAGCGATTTTCGCTATTCTATCTTAAAAAGTGAGTAAACTGTTTAAACTTCTCAATTATATAAAAAGCTTTGCAATTAAGAGGAAGAGTGACAAAAGAACAAAAATTAAGATTTAATTTAGATTTAGGTTTTAGATTCAAGTTGTTTATGTGTTAACATACATATTTTATACAATTGCAACTAAGACTGAGAATTGTATTACAATCACTTTTTTGGAAAAATAAATAAATTAATTAGGTTAGGTTAGGTTAGGTTGAAGTGGCTGCCAGCTAATGCCAGCACACTTAGGCCCAGTCCGGGCCCATTGTGGTACCACATGGATCCAAAACCCCTACTCTTTAAACCAGTTCGTGGAGTCTACGAACCTTAGCAACTGCCGTATTCCAAACTTAGCAGTTGTGCTTAGATCATCTAAAAACCCTATACCTAGGAATTTCTGTCTTTTCCTGCATAGTGCTGGACAGTCGCAGAGTAGGTGCCTGATTGATTCAGGCTCTTCTTCGTCGTGGCAGCTCCTGCAGTAGTCATTGTGACTGACCCCGAGGCGTTCTGCATGCCTACCTATCAGGATATGTCCTGTTAGCAAGCCAATGGCCAGTGACATATCTCCTCTATTGAGATTAAGAATATCTCTCGATCTCCGTATATTCCATTTCGGCCACGTGAGCTTTGTTAAATTGCATTTTTCAGTGCGCTCCCATCTGGTGCTCGCTTCTTCAAGGAAGTTTTCCTTTAGTAAGAGCTTGCAGGAAGCGAGTGGCATACCTATCCTCTTCCAGGCTGGTGAAAGTGGAGTGAAAGTACCCCCTCTTGCAAGCTCGTCTGCTTTTTCATTTCCTGGTATGCCGCTGTGCCCCGGTACCCATACCAAGTGCAAGGCGAACTGCTCTGCCATCACGTTAAGTGATTTGCGGCAGTTGGCAACTGTCTTCGAATTGATGGTGACAGAGTCAAGTGCCCTAAGGGCCGCCTGACTGTCTGAGTATATATAAATTTTAGTAGTGGCGATAACAGCTAACTTTAGGCTGTCAGCGGCTTCTTGTATGGCCGCTAGTTCGGCTTGAAAGACACTGCAGTGGTCAGGTAGACGGAATGATCGCTGTATTC
>JAPVRG010212112.1:0-10929 GCA_029783565.1 Rhagoletis cerasi | reverse complement strand
TGTTGGAACCACATATCGTCCACATCCATATGTTCCAATTCGGGTCATAAAAAGTTCGTTATCATCTCACGATAGCGAACACCATTCACAGTAACTGCCTGACCGGCCTCATTTTGGAAAAAATACGGCCCGCCAGCCCATAAACCGCACCAAACAGTCACTCTTTGTGGGTGCATTGGTTTTTCGACAAGCACTCTTGGATTATCATTCGCCCAAATGCGACAATTCTGCTTATTGACGAATCCACTGAGGTGAAAATGTGCCTCATCACTGAAGATGATTTTCTTCGAAAATTGATCATCCACTGTTGCCATGTCTTGCCAACATTGCTCGATTCTGTATCTTTCCATGTTAGTCTGAAATTGAGAAATGTCAAATGAAATGCAGAAAAAACTTGACGTTTAGGTGTGGTTCACATTCAACATCGGCCCTTAAAATTTAACCACTCTTTACATATGTATATATAAAGCAAGTTGACAACACATGTGCGCAAACGCAACGGTATCATTCTTACAACAAAAACATTTTCATTGATAAAATCAAATAAATACGTATTTTTCACGTTCAAATATACATATGTATACACATATATATGTATGCATATATGTACATTTCATTCATAAATCCAATTTTGATATTTTGCAATTTTGTGAAGATTTCTAAATTTTTGTTTTCCATCGATCTCGGCGAAGTGATGCTAAAACGGCCTCCCGATAATTTGAACCACATAACAATTTGAACAACATAACCAAATGTGCTCAAGAAATTTTTAAGATGTAATTTTTAATTTTATTTTTTGCTTTTTCCAACATAATAGATGTTCTTTTAAAGTAAACATATATCCCAAGTAGAATTTTTATTAATTGATCATTTTTAATTCGTTTTTGCAATATCAGAAAAATTCAAACGCAACACAAATCAATATTCGCGATGTTGAAGTTAAAGCGCGTCTACTGTTGTTGTGTGTGCGCATGTGTGTGTGGAAATATGTCGGTGTACATTCGTTTTTAACCCGCTACTTGACACATGATTTTAAACAGATCGTGCTCATTGAAGTCATTTTATTATATACATTTTTATCATGAAAGTACACGCATTCCATTGAAAATATGTAAGAAAAGATAAACATTAGGATTTTAACAGTGTCCTACATATAAAAAACACGCGTGTAGCACCGTACACGTGATAGAAGTGAAACTTCTTAAAAGTTCGGAAAAATAAAGAATAAGTGAGAATCTTAAAAAAATGTATAATTCAAAAATTTGCATAAACATAATTATTATTATTATTTTGCAGTATTGTATTTTGCTTTTATTTGAGCACAACTTAACAATAAAGAAATTGTTATTGGACCAATCCTACGCAATGTAAAGAAACATTGTGTTAGCGCAATGTATCAAAGCATGGAAAATTGCGTCATTACCCAGCACTAGTATTTAGTAAAGGTCATAGAATAAACGATTGCGCCATCCTGCGGGTGATGGCATCTCAATAGCAACAAGCAAAATCACTTTAATTTGACAATCTTTCGCATTGCAGCTGCTGAGCAGAAAAACGTATTTGAAGCTATTTCATTCAATCACATGTTATATGTATTTATACAATTTTATATTTGTATACTTACATAATTACTCTTCACAGATAGTTTAAAAGAAATCTATAAGTATAGATCACAGAATTTTGCAAGGAAATTGATCACACTTCTGTAGGAAAATCAGAGAATAGCAAAAACATAGACGAAAACAAATAATTCATTTAGCCAGTTCCCGTACTGCAGGGTTTAGTCAGAAATATCGCGAAGTCGTTTCCGCATACACATACATAATAGCTTCAGTATTTATTCACTATTTATGACCAAATGTTGGAATACGTGGACATGCTAACTCTCTTTTGGCTATCTTCCCTTGGTTTGACAGTTTAAATCATGTTCCGACAGAAATTAAATAGAGTGAATAAACTTTTTAATTGAGCCAACGTATGGTGGTACATTTGGAACGTAGAAAAATAATCTTTCAGGAAATCTTTTCTTATTTTTATTGAAATTTCAGCGCATTTTCTGGTGTGGGTAACTTGTCCAATAGCCTCTCTTTGTAAAGGGGCATATAAATGATACAAAAGGGTGGTCAAAGTAATGTAACTGTAGTTGATTGCGCCAGATAGACAGAGAATATTTCTTTTTAAAACGTCAGATCGAAGAATTCGGAGTGACTCACCTTTCCTAAAACAGTTTTCTCTCGCACTGCCCGAAAATATTCTGTCTTTTTATAGCCAAATTTGCTTGATGTGAGCCTAAAACTTGGTATGCTATGGAAGGGAGAGGTTATCCTCTGATTTTTTCAACTATGTACATATGAACATACATATTTATTTTTTAGGAACATTTAAGGTATAATGTTTCCGCGAATTGGGTTTGAAAATTTAATGTTCCATCCCTGGTGGTTATTTATTCACTACACAAACATCGCTGATGTTATTTATTCAGTACACAAACCCAGCACTAGTATTTAGTAAGGATGATAGAAAAAAGATTGCGCCATCGTGCGGGTGATGGCAACACGATAGCTAGATTAACACGCGTACAAACACACGTTCTTCATTAGTGTGCCATTTTCAGTTTTAAAAATTTCACTCTCCAGTTTTGCGATACCGCCGCCTAAGAAGTTTCACTTCAAAAACAGCTTAATGTTCCAATCCTATGCTTAGTGCTCCAAAGCTTCAAAATCCAGAGGGACTAATACTGATTTGCCATTCCCCATGGCAAAGTGGTTGATGGCTATGCCATGTAATAAAAGATTTCGCGTGAGCAGCTCGAAATGTCAAGGTGAGTATTAATATCATATACATACTCCAAAAGAACAAAGGGTTTCTTACCAACTTGTGGGACATTGCTTTTGGCATTCCATGGCACTCCATGCTAAATATAACTTTTAGAGTTTCAATACAAAAATCTAATACTGCGTCTAACTTATAAGTTTAACTAGCTGGCAGTGGTTGCGCGAGGTTTCGCCACGCGCGTCAAAATATGCAAAACAGTCAAAATCTTAGTGTTTAGACTGTACTGTAGACTAACTTACTAGACAACATTTACTATTGGTTTCACCAAAGCAATTTAACTAAAAAATGATGATTCACAACTTCAGTCCATTTAAATTTGAATTAACCAGGATATGCCTAAAGCTAAGTTAAATAAAAAATATTAAGTATTTTGCAAATTTGTAGTTTTTACGATAAAGTAGAACATTTTTAGTAGATCACCTTTTTTAATTTTTTATTTGTTCTATGTTTAAACTTTCTTCATACTACATATTTTAAATGCAGTAATTGATGAAAAAAGATAAAATTCATCAGTGAAAAATTAAATAAAAATAAAATCCTCTTGGTGCTATTTGAAGCGGCAAACATGCTTGCAACCTGTCAGCATGGGATTGTGTGCGAGCATGTTGTAATCAAACAGATTTCATTCCAGCAAGTACGTTGGGCACAGCATTGTTCGGCTGTTGCGCATGCATATGTACATATACACAAAGGCATATTGCTAGCTTAACAGAAGCTTGGAACACACTGAAAACGACGGGCTACGGACCACAGCTGTCAAATTATTTTAACACGTACTCTTATGTAGATAATTATTTTCGCGGCGCCAGAGCTACACCACAACCGTGGTTGTGGCCAGATTAGATCTATTTCTATTTTACGAGCGACAGATAAGGTTCTTCCTCTTCTTTTATGTCAAACTCATACAAATTCGTGATGTCGCTGCCGCGTTCAAAAAATTCATGTCGCCATCGACAAAGCGTTTAGATAATGAAGATAACAACTTGGTAGCTGTGGTCCGTAGCTCGTTGTTTCCAATGTGTTCGGGCTCAGACGTACAAACACACGTTCTTACTGATGTGACATTTTCAGTTTTAAAAATTTTACTCTCCATTTTTGCCATACCGCCGCCTAAGAAGTTTCACTTCAAAAATTATCTGAAACATATCGAGCCTTAACCGCCAAAATAACGTAAGCGACATTTTTTTCAAAATTTTCCTTTTGATGCAGAAGTGTTCCTAGTTAATCCAGATGCATTTCTGCATCAAAAAGAAAATTTTGAAAAAAATGTCGCTTACGTTATTTTGGCAGTTATGGCTCGATATTTTAGTGATGAATTCAGCACGTACAATATAAGTTTGATTTTCCGCGCTAGAGCGGGTCTCCTCAACCTCAACGCAAGACAATTTAAAAAAGTTTCTTCGAAAATTTGCCCAGTTTGTAATTTGGCGGAAGTAGAATGTATCTATCACTTTATTGGTATATGCCCCATCTATAAAAACATGCGTCTGAAATTTGTTGGTGAAAAAGTGCTAGATTTGGCTAAAGTCATAAGTATTTTAAATGGTCACAACTACTTAGCTTTAAATAAGTATCTACGAGAAAGCAGTCAATATAGGAACTTAATAATCAATGAATTTTATTGAACATGTATCGATGTATTTATGTATATCGCGTGACACACAACAATTTCTGTTATTGTCACATCTGTTTTTATTTATTTAAATTTAGCCACGTTGTACTTGTTTTAAAACTAAATATTTTCATAATGTATCTACAAGTTGAATAAATAAATATACTACTACTACTACTACTATAAAAAATTTGATTTTGACTAAATTTTTTAATAGTGAATAAAATTTCCAAAAAAAAAAGTGTTCAGCTAAGGGATAATAGCCAAGCGCATGCATATGTATGTATGTACGTAAAAACATGTGTACATTCATATATATATGTACATTTACAGAAATTTGGGTATACATATCGTCGGTGATACTGCAAAACGTTCTATGTCAATTGCTAACTTGGCGCTTAGATGGCCTGCTACATTTATTGGAGTGCATCTGCCGATCGTTATAATACCATAAACTAATGACAAAACTGTCTACCTTTGGTTGATTAAGTTGAACAATTAAGAGAGCACATAAGATACTCATGACAGGAAATTTAAGCACTACCGTCAATAACTGACATAGAACGTTTTGCAGTATCACGGACGATATGTACTTTGGGTTTCGTCACATGGGTAAAAGATTATCATACGCGCATAGGAAACATGAATAACATACGACAATCTTTTACCCAGGTGACGATTTGTTTATATCCGTTTGACTTTTTGCATGCATGTTGATAAAATTGAACAGCAGCAATCGCAATTATTAATGCATAATGATACTTGGATTGCGAATTTATATATTTAACTCAAGTAATATTAAAATTATTTTATTGAAAATATGTATACATGTAATAAAAAGTAATATTATGGCAATAATTATTTCTGACATCTAACCATGCATTCATTTTAAATAATTTACCAATTGAGATAATAAAAATTGATAAAACAAAAATGCAAAAAGCCGTCGGCATTTCATTTTCTAACAAGACGAAAAAATCATTTACATTGATCAAAATACTCAATCTGTAAAATTTCGTTTGCCTCTGTTAACTCGGCGCTCTCTGTAATTGTAATGAGGTGAATTGCGTCTCTATGATTTTGTTAGTATTTGACAATTTCCACGCTGATTCGTTCTCGGCATTTCTCTATAATTAACGTTCTCTGTTTATACCATTTCTGTACTTGAAGTACAATACACTGCGGCACAAGCATATGCAGCATATGGGAGAATTAAGGCTGGTTTTCTCTATGTTAAATTCAATAGAATTTATCGTCAAATGAGTGAAAACACATTGCCAAATGGTACTAAAAAATGGTATATCGGGTAATTTAGATTAGAATAGGACTTTAGCTGTGTACATGCGCTGCTAAATCGACCATTTACCCGTTTTCTGGTCATAACATAATTGGTAAAGGTATGAAAAAAAAGATAGAGTTGTGTCAAAATATGTCCACAAATTTTGTCGTCAAAATATGGCATAAAGAAAACCAGCCTTTAGCAGCGTGCTATGAGCAAACATGTCATACGGGATTATAACGCGCGGTACCGTACCGCGCCTGTTTGTGACTTATTCTTAATTTTTTCGAATTTTTAAGAAGTTTCACTTCTATCACGTGTACGGTGCTACACACAGGTTTTTTTAGATGTTAATGTCAATGCCCAAATTAATGCATTGAAATTTTTATTTGCATTAAATTTCAAAAATTATTGCATTAATTTTTTACACTAACATAAAAATGCTATGCATTAAAAACTAAAGCATTTTTCACAACTCTGTTATATGAAACAAAAACATATTCGTGCAAATGTTTTGATGCCCTAACGATAAGTTTTGAATTTTATTCTGACTTACCGCAATTAAAGTCCTCTACTCGAAGTTTCGTAAGCTCTTTAACTCCAGATTGCAAAGACTCACAGGACAACGTGACTTGAGTACGATTTTTCCGAATATTATTGAATATCGAAATTTCTTGAGTACAATACCACCATAGCGAATGAACTGAACATTCGCACCGTAGAGGATTGCTATCAAGTCGTAAGCTTTGTAGGTGTGGTAAGTGAGAAAAATCGTCCGGAATGTTCAAGAGTTTGTTGTTATTTAAAGATCTAAAAGTGAAAAACAAAAATAATATAGAATAAATAGTTAGCGATGTGGACCTCTTATCTGAAAATTTAAAACCCTTAAATTAAAATACAATAAATAAACGAAATAATTAGCATAACGGCTGCTACATGAGCTGGAATCCAACGAACTTGCACGGACATGGTTGGAAATAGGGTATTCGATTATTCGACTTTTTTTAAAAACCGGTTTTCGAATTATTCGAAAAATGTCAACTTGAAAAAAACGGTTTCTACTTTTCAAATCAGGAAAAAACCGGGTAAACCGGGTATAAATAAAAAATGTCTACGGTCAGCTAAAAAAGTGAATATAGCAAGTTAAAACAAGTAAGGGAGCACTGTCTTTCCTTTCATGAACATCAAAAAACTTAACTTCTCCTTGATTTCTTTAGGAGCTACACATTACTCATACTAAAATGATGTACACTGTGACACACAGGTAATGGAGTTATATCACAAAAACTTATATCTGAACATTCCTTATAGATCACCGATATTGTATGATTAATTAGTAAGTAGCTCACGAAATTGTTCGGGTTTATATCTGAACAACCAATTGAATAGGAGCTATAGGTTATAGTGACCCGATCTTTATCATTTTCAGTGTAAGCTCTCCGTCGATAATATGTGAAAAAACTACGAAATTTCATGTTCCCAGCTGCATAAATGGAGAAGTAATAACGAAAAATCTAATATCTGAATAATCAGATATATGGGGGCTATATGTTATAGTCATCCGATCTTTGCCATTTTCACTGTAAGTATTCTTCTGACAATTAATGAAATCAGGGCAAAATTTCAAGCTCCTAGCTGCATAAATAAAGGAGTTATAACGAAAAATCTCATATCTGAACAATCAGTTATATAGGAGCTATATGTTATAGTGATACGATCTGTGCCATTTTCACTGTAAGTATTCTGCTGACAATTAGTGAAAATAGTGCAAGATTTCAAGCTCCTAGCTGCCTAAATAAAGGAGTTATAACGAAAAGTCTCTTATCTGAACAGTCAGATATGTGGGCGCTATATGTTATAGTGATCCGATCTGTGCCATTTTCACTGTAAGTATTCTGATGACAATTAGTGAAAACAGTTCAAAATTTCAAGCTCCTAGCTGCATAAATAAAGGAGTTTAACGAAAAATCTCATATCTGAACAATCAGATATATGGGAGCTATATGTTATAGTTATACGATCTGTGCCATTTTCACTGTAAGTATTCTGATGACAGTTAGTGAAAACAGTGCAAAATTTCAAGCCCCTAGCTGCATAAATAAAGGAGTTATAACGAAAAATCTCATATCTGAACAATCAGTTATATGGGAGCTATATGTTATAGTGGTACGATCTTACGTAAAGTTCATATAACTAAATACTGTTATTTCTATGAAAGTAATATTTTAAAATTAAAATGCCGTTTAAATGCATTCAATCTATTTTTATACCCGAGCGCACTTGTGCACAAGGGCAGATTAACTTTGTTCACTTAATGGTTGTTTGTAACAGCCTAAGGGCTCAGTTATGCATACTTGGCATACTTGCACTGCTTTACCATTTTTACATAAGTACGTACGTAGAAATCAAAACTCAATAGACTTTTACATATGCGTTGGGTAACTGCTTACACGCAAAGCTCATTTAACAGATTTCTAAGTGACAACTATCATGCAGTGCAAAGTATGCATAACTGAGCCATAAAGGAATCGAGATAGATATAAACATTTACACACCAAAATGCTCAGAATGAAAAGAGAAATCGATTAAGCCATGCCTGTCTGCCCGCTTTTTTCTGGAACATTCGAAGCGTAGATAATTCCCTCCAAAAATTCTTTTTAAAAATATAATACATTTTGTGCAATTCTAGGCTTTTTTCGATGTTGGTGGGGACGGTTGTACTGTTTGTGGTGGTAGTGCCGGTTGGGCGGATTGTGCAGGTGGAGCGGATTGCGCTAGAGCGAAAGCGTGATTTCAATACAAATTTCAAAATGTCTGACGGCAAGAATTTTTGTTATTTTGGGAAGAAGTATAGAATATCAAACGTTTAGCTAGAAAAAAAAAGAAAAAACCGGATCGATAGAATTTTTTACGCTGATTTCAATCATACCAAAATTATTTGGCGTAAGTAACAAAGAAAATATAAGAGGTTAAAGTTCCACTTTTAAGTTTTTTACATAAAGTCATGCAAATCCCTTACACGGTGGGCGTTAAAAACCCGTTTTCCTGGGAAAGCTTTGCGAACCTTGTAATCCGTGCACCATGCAAGGGCTTTGCAAGACTTCGAGAGTAAATAAAAATTTAGGAAAAATATTTCTAAAAAAACATTTTGAATATTTTGAAAAAAAACCTACATAACGAACACGTCTGTGAGTGACCGTATAAAAACAGTATCATTTTAAAAATTTAAATAATTTGTATTGCTGCGCAATGTTAATAATTTTTGTTTACGTTATATATGAATGTAATTCATTTACACAAGGACTGAGTATAGGTATTTTAATTAAATACTGTTTGACTGAATAGAAATAAATTCTTTTAAAATCGTAGAAAACGTGTTATTAAAACATACTGTTCATTTGGTTAATTTTTTTAACGATACTATCGCGATAGTGACGATAGTTTTCCGGAAAATTGCTAAACGATTGATAGTCTGATAACAACGATACTATCGCGATGGTATCGATAGTCTTTCCAGAAATTGCGAAAACTATCGATGGTGTGACTATCGATAGTTTCCCACTTCTCAGCTTTTGGTCTCACGCCAACGAATGTCACTAAAATTCATGAGTCTCTTCTCATCGAAGTTTTTTAAGCCTTAATCTAATACAAGTCAACAAATACGCTAATAAATTGGATAGAATTCTCGATCTTATTTTTGTCAGTGATAATATAAATTGTAGCATTGAAGAATGCTTTTCACCAATATCGCCTACTGATATGCATCATGTTTCTGTGTCTCTAAATTTTGAATTCTATAACTTTCCTTCTTCTACTTTTGATGGTGAAATCTCTTTTAACTACAAAGCCTGCGACTTTTTAATGTTGAATAGCCTACCTCTGAAGCTTGATTGGGAAGAGTTACTCTCCTCCTCTGATGTTTCAGAATGTTATTATGCTTTTAAAACAGTTCTGTTTGAATTTTTTAAGAATAATATTCCAACTTTGAATAAAAAGCCTTATAAGTTGCCGTAGTACAATCGAAGACTAAAGAGCCTAAAGAATCTTAGGAATAAATTTTTTAATAAATTTAAGAAAGCTGGTAGCCAAAATTTTTTTGCCAAATACCAGAAATACCTCAAAGAGTTTAACTGTTTGGATAAATTTTCTTACAAGAACTACATACTTGGCGTGGAGTCGAATATTAAATCTAATCCCAAAGCATTTTGGAGTTTTGTTAAATCTAAAAAATCTAATTCTAGTATACCTTCAGCAGATTTTCTCGAGGGAAAGTTTGCTAGTAACCGTTCTGATGTTGCGAATCTATTTGCCGAATTTTTCAGTTCAAATTTTTCTAGTGACAGTGACCATAATTTCGATTTCGATTGTCTAACAAACTGGCCTCTCAATTTTAGCTCATTGACCTTGTCTTCAGATGATGTCTCACATGGCATCGCCAAGCTTAAACAGTCATTAAAAACTGATGTAGATGGCTCTTCTGCATTTTTAATTAAAAACATTCCAGCTGTAGTTTTACCATTGCGTATTGTTTTTAATAAGTCACTTGCCTCAGGTACTTTCGTTGACGATTGGAAAGTTACGTATATTAGTCCCTTGTTTAAGATTGGCAATAAAGTTTTTGAAAACATTATTGTGGAAAAGATAAGTTTTGCGACCAAGAGCTTAATCTCCGAAAATCAACATGGTTCAACAGTTTCTAACTTAGCAGTTTTCAGTGAATACTGCATTGCGTGCTTCACAAGAGGATTTCAGGTCGACTGTATTTATACAGATTTTTCTAAAGCTTTCGATAGAGTGTCTCACTCTATTTTAATTAGTAAGTTAGCTTGCTATGGATTTCAGTCAGTTTATCTGCAATGGGTTAAATCCTTATCTGTCTAACAGGCGATGTGTAGTCACTGTTGATGGCATATCTTCTACATCTTTTATTGCTACTTCTGGGGTTCCTCATGGAAGTATTTTAGGCCCTTCACTTTTCGTTCTGTTTATTAACCCTAGAACACACACCCAGAAAATACCACGTAAACACACACCCGGGATACGTTTGTACCCGGGACCTTATTTTGCGGTTTTTTTAATGGTTATTCAACCGATTTCTATGATTTTTTTTTGAAATGTATATTTTAATATATAACAAGTATTTTGTCTTTTGTTTCATTCGAATATTCCTACTGGTTCCAGCGATATGGGCAAATAAAGTCAG
>JAPVRG010212085.1:0-11420 GCA_029783565.1 Rhagoletis cerasi | reverse complement strand
ATAATAATAATAATAATAATAATAATAATAATAATAATAGATTATCGCTTATACAATATGTTAGTGTTTGGCCGAGCTTCTCCTCCGATTTGTGGTGTGCGCATTGATGATGTCACACAAAGAGGAGGGCCCTACAGTTTTACGTCGACTCCAAACGGCAATCGCATTTTCATGAGAAGCTGTTTTTCATGGCAGAAATACACTACGAGGTAGGCCATTGCCTGCCGAGAGGCGATCGCTATTAGAAAAAACTTATATATTTTTTTTATGTTGGTCGAAAACTGGGCTCGAACCCGGGCCCTGCGGAATGGCAGTGTGCTATGCTAACCAATACACCACAGCGGCTGCCAGTTAAAATTTTTTTCAATGCTAAAAAATTATGTAGGTTAGGTAAGGTGCGTTGCAAATTCATAGCGGCCCCATTTACAGTTTCTGGATAAGATGGAATTTTGGTCAAAAATACAAAATGAGAACCTGGCTCGATTGTTTCGAAGATAGTTCGAATTTTTTTGTCATTGTACCTTCACCATTCGAAAACAATTATGCCGCCGATCCGAAGATGAAACGTTGGCTCAGGCAATAGCAAGTCACAAAGAATGGCGATTAGCCGTGCGAATCAAAACCCTCAGTGCATGCGTCGCCACAGTTAAATTAACCAACAGCACCATTGCGCTGCCTGCTTTACGGCCACTTACAATTCTTAATGAATGCCCACAAATATAATGATTGGACAGTTAAACCGTGCTATAAAACGTCAAATCATTGGAAAAGTGTTTGAACTTCGTCACAGAAATAACGCTTTGGGTTAGGTTATTTCAGATGTCAATGGAAGATATGCCTTCTGACGACCACAAAACCATAATCTGAGCAGAGAAATGTGCCACGTGAATTTTTGGTGAAAATGTTAAACCGAAATGTCTCAACAAAAAAATAAATTTTGGGCAAGACGAAGTTCGCCGGCTCCGCTAGTATGCTATGTTTTCAAATAACCTAAATATTTTCAAGTAGCAAATTTACTATATTTGTTTTCTTGCTTTCATCGCACTAAATCCAAGTTCCCACTAGCATTGCCAATTACGTTCGCTTCTCAATTACTTTGGTGAATTATCCCGTTTACGCGGCACATTCTTAATTGGATTTCAGTGTTCATTGTTGTTTTTATATTTTTTCCTTCATTTCCTCCCTTACTTTGTTTTGATTTTTTTCTATTCTCTCTTTTTCTGACAGCTGAATTCGATAAATTTCCGAATAAAATTAGAGACGGCAGCGAATTTTTCGTAATTCCTATGGTAATTGGATCTGAATTGAGGATGACGAGAAGGCAGAAGAAGACTCCCATTTCATGGATTTTCGGAAATTTGTGATATTGTTGAAAACAGATCATTCGCTTCAGTCAGTAAAAGATCTGTTGGCGGATAGAAAACACACATTCCCTAGTCTTGAGTCTCGATCTCCTGTCACACTAAATGCCTAAAGAGAATCGACTTGTTGTTTCATAACCATAAGCAGTAGAGCCTTTTGACAATATTAGATGGTTATGCATATGAATTCACCAAATTTTTTTTTTTACTTTTGGCCAGCTTTTTCGAAAAATTGGCCACTGTGCACCGGTTTGAATTTCGGGGGGTAAATCGACTTCAAGAACATTTTGCAAGGATTCAACGATTCTTTGTAATTTTTAATTATGATGCCCTATCCGGTAACTTAAATTCCATGGAGGAAAGGTTTGCTGTTTTCAAAAATATTTTCCAGCTCATTGGATTGCGAGCAAATACTTTGTAAAGTTTTTCATTGTTTCCGCAAAAGGCCTCAATATCATGAAAAAATTGGCGGTTTTCCTAAATTTTTATATGAGAATTGAGGTCGGTTTCATTTTTGCTTAAAAATTACTTGTAAGTAATAAGATTTTTTGATAACGCTGCTATGCATTTTCTTCCATTTAAAAGAAATATTTAGCATTTTTTATATGGTAGAAAATGCACAACAATGTCAGCTCAGGGTTTCAACCCCCAATATTTGTGCAATTGTGTGTTTACTGGGTACATTTGCCCCTTCAGCCGCCGACTTCTCATTCGCACAGGCTACGATGGGGCACGTTCTATGAGGGGAAGATTTCATTGTTGCGTTGCTAAGGTTCGAGAAACCTGTCGAGAAGCTATCAGCCTTCACTGCGCGAATCATAAACTAAATATAAGAAATTCCATCGGAACCGTTAAACAAACAGTGAACTTCTTCCGCAACTCCACTAAAGCAGGCTCGGTTTTGCAAGATTGTATTACTGACTCGTGTCCACAAGCGAAGCAAACACGTTTTTTGAAGTTTTGCGAAACTCGTTGGGTGGAGCACCTAGATTCGCTCAAATTATTTCACAATGTATTTCCATATATTTGCGCAGCGTTGGAAGAACTAGACAGCATCAATACAAAATCCGATGGAGTTCAGCCTAATGCACTACTTGCGTCAATTCGCACATCTCAGTTCATTATTTCATTGACGATCCTGACACCAATTTTCAACTTAACGAAGAAAATCAGCCTGTTGCTACAGAACGAAGATTGTGATTTAAGCACTTACGTCGAATATGCGAATGATTTGTACGAAGAAATATACGAGATGCGTGAAAATTCGGATGCCAAATTTCACGAAATCTTCCTCACGGCCACGGAAGTAAAACTGGAAACTCCTATACGTATCGGACGGCAGCGAAACCGCGATAATTACGAAGGCGACGCAGAATCTTATTTTCGTCGATCAACCTTCATTCCGTTTTTTGGATCACTTCTTAAGTCAACTGCAATCGAGATTTCTGGACCATCGTGAGTTACTGTCGAAAATTCAGAATATCTTTTCAACAAAATGCACTGAACTCAATTCAGAAAAAATGCTTGAAACGATGCAAGCTTTTGAAAAACAATGGCCGAATGATATTGTGGGTGAATTCTCAGCCAACTTCGCGATGTGGAAAAGGTTAGAACACAACAAAATATTTTTTATATTTACCCTCTCCCTCATAATATTCACACTCTTAACACACTTTTTATGTTTGCAGGCATTGTTCAAATATTCCGGTGGAAAAAAGAGCAAAATCATTTATTGATACCCTCAATAACTGCAACAAACAATTGTACCCATCCATACATCGGTTGCTACAAATTTGCGCAACTCTTCCCGTGTCAGTGGCTTCAAGCTAACGCTCGTTTTCAGGTCTGCGCAGATTGAAAACTTATCTACGAAGTAAAACAGGCGAAGATCGATTGAACGGGCTAGCGTTGTTGAACGTGCACCGAGACGTAGAAGTAACGAACGAAAATGTTATCGAAATTAGGTCAAAAAACCCAAGAAGATTGGATATAATGTTATAAAATAAAACATTGTTAAATATTGTGACAAAAACCATTCTACTAAAAGTTGCGAAAAATTCATTTAATAAAAATACAAATCGTAGTAATTTTCTGGATCGTAGTAATTTTCTGGACGTAGGTCAGCTTAAAAATTATTGAAAATGAACGCGATTTTCTAGTGTCTTGAAACTTGCAAATTTAATGGGCTATGCTTACAATTTTCCAAAAAATTCTGAATAAAAAGTTTGAAGTATTTCGAGATTTCGGTAAAATGTGTTGAATTTTTATAATTTTTGCACAAGTTTGAAATCTGGATATCGTTATATAATGCTCTACACTTTTATAAATAAGATTAAGGATTAAATAAACAAAAGAAGTACAGCCAAAACTGGTCAAAATAAGGCGTTTCTATTATTTCTCCCACCAGTGTATATAATAGCATTGAATGGGACATTTCTTTTTAATGGTTTTTGTCAGAAGCAGAGAAACAACAGTAGTTTCAAAAGCCCGCGCGGAGCCCCCCTCGGGGCCCGGGGAAAATTGTTCCTTTTGTTCCCTCCCACTGTGTGCACCCTTGCTAAAAATAAACGGTCCCAATCCATTAAATATTATGTTATATTCCATAGATGGTGAAAACTAAATATTACCTGATCCTGAAAGAAGGGTTATTTTTAACTTTTAGTACTGATAGCTGAAACTTCGAAAGGGACATAGATTCCATTATTATCCTACTATCGGACTATGTTTAAAAGTTGTGGAATGAGTGACAGTTATTTAGAAAAAATTTTCAAGAAAATCGATCAGAAGATGTTTTATTATCATGTTATATTAAAAATTGGAAAATTTTTTAGATTTTATATTCCAAAGTGTTTTGGAAAAGAAAAATTTCAAAAGAAGGTCCAAATCGGCTAATTTTTCGCAAAGTTATGGGCATTTAAAAAACAAGGAACGTTTTTTATTTAAAAAATCGATATATCGAAAATGGCTGGTTAGGAAAAACTGAAAAAAATCAGGGAGGCCTTTATCAAATGGTATCCGGTTTGGCGTAGAATGTCCCATATGTATGAAGGGATATACATATGTACCATCTATCAAAAAAGTACCGGGAATTGTTCAATTTCAAAATATATTTAGTCAAAAGGGGTACCCCACAACTTGACAAAAATCTGATATTTTTAAAAAAATTTCCCAGTTAAAGTTTGAAAATATCTTGGGGAAAATGATGTGATCTAGAAAGATGGTATAAATATCCGTAATCTACGACCCAAAATCAAGCTTACGCATTTCGACGTTTTTTGAGTGCAGGACAAAGTTGCAAAATAAGGGGCAGCCTAATGTACATAGATATTTATCTATGTATATATGTACGTACCAGCCAGACAAGTGGACGTTTTCTAAATTTAAACCGCTCTACATTATTACCAATGTCTAGCAACTCCCAAACTCGATCTAAAGCAGCAAGCAAACTGCCACACAGTGCATTCCATCCATTTAAGTAGCGGGCAAAAAGAAATGAAGCGATTTTGCTGAAATATTTTGTCCTAGAAATAGTGAGTCCATTATACTTATTAATTTTTTGTAGTCTCCTTAGGTTTTTTCGAATTAAATTTAAATTTTGTCTCTTATTTCTTATAACTATGCGTTGGATTTAATAATTTGATATGGTATACAAAACTGTTCACAATGATTTTTTTTTTAATATTTTGAAATATTTGACAGATTTTTTTGACAGTTCTTGTCCCGAAACGTATGTATGTATGTATGCGAGACAAACGAGTGCGAAAGCAACGATCTTTCTAGTGTGAGCTATGGATTTCTAATGATTTCCTCCCACAAAATTGTGCGACGAATCTCTAAAGAACTAATTTCAATCGGTTATAATTGGGAATTAATTAGTCGCAACTATTCTCATGCGGGTATTATTGGAGATCACTTAGTATATACTCATCCCTTACGGGCATATTTGGAAGTCAATTAGTGTTCGACTCATCTCTAACATGCGGGTTTGCCAGGTCAGAAACCCAAAAAACCGGACACGCCTCGTTTTGCAAGAGGTTGAAAGGTGGTGAGGGAGAAGGCAAGGAGGGGTTGTGCATGGGTGTAAATCTACGATTTAGGGCCGTTTGCTCAATGTCTGGTTAACACTAACTCCCAGCAAAGAACGTAAATCTATAAGCAGGGACAACACGTTATAATTGTAGCGAATGTGAGTAACAGGAGTGTGCCTTCTCTTTTTCCCAAATAAGTTTTTTGATTGGAGGAAAAGAGAAGGCACGCTCCTGTTACACTCGCTACAATTATGTATAACGTGTTGTCCCTTTTTATAGATTTACGTTCTTTGCGCCCAGTTAAATATCGTTATCGACATTATCGACTCCCTGCATATAACATGGGATCGATAAAGCAGTCGCTGTGTTTAACAGGAAGTTTTACCTCCGGTTAGTGTTAACCAGACATTGAAAACGGCCCTTAATGATATGTACGCACGTAGTCAACGAAATCTCATGTGCCGCCAGAGAGAGTATTCTCTTAGTTCCATGAGTTCCGCGGTTCGAGCCTAAGGAGGGGTACATTTTTATTTTTTAGTTGTAATTTGGGCCAAACTCCTTATTTAATTGATTGCTGGGTTATGGAGCTACTTCGGCCGATGAAAAAAGAAACGAAAGCAAATTGTCTTCCTTCCCTCCTACGCGTTTCGACGCTATGCGTCTTCCTCAGGGAGTCTGTATTTTATTAAACGATAAATAAAAACAATAAACATGAATTACAATCACAATATTGAATAACCATAAGCTTACGCACAAATTTTTAACTAACATACATTTAAATTATAAATTCCACAATAATTGGCACAACACATCACAATTTCTGTTGTTTTCGTTTTATCACAGCTGTGTAGGCGCTGTTTGTTTTGTCCACATCGTGTTTGAAATTTATAGCACTGTCTTGGTCTTGTTGTATACGGAGGCTTTCCAACGTAGTTCTCCTCCTTTCTCCTCTTTCTACGTCAAATATTCTTGTGTTGGCTAAGTCAGCTGTGTGTTCATTTGCAGTCAGATGTTCAGCCAGGGCTGTTGTCATTTTCTTCTTTCGTTCGTCCGCCTTGTGTTCGCTGATCCTTATACCCAACGCGAGTTTCATTCAACATTACTTTGCTGCTCCTTTTCTATTTTATCTTTAGTCTTTGTAAATATTTTGCTTAGTGTATTGTGTGGCCTGTGCGCATATATTGTGTTTCCATTTTTCATTATTTTTCTAAGTACTTGATTATTTGTTAGCCCCGGGATATACATAAGTCCAATGCATTTTTTTTTTGTGTGTCAACGGTCTCTTTCCTATTGTTATTTGGACTTCGAATTTTGCTTTCAGTTGTTTCTGTTAGCATTTTTGTTGTTGCGCGAGGTTAGCTGTTTTTCTGTAATATGGTTATAATTTTCTTTTTTTTTTCTTCGGTGAACTCTTCGTGACTAAACTTTTCTGATAAGGCTAGACGCTGTATTCATTTTTTGCTTCCACGGATGGTTTGAATGATAGTTTATTATCCTATCTGACGCAATAGACTTTGTGTACCGATTAAGTTTTATATTATTGTGACGTCTGTGTATTTCTATATAAAGAAATGCTAATTTGTTGTTTGTTTCTTTTTCGGCTGTGAATTTTATTTTTGTGTGTTGTGTGTGGTTTAATATATCCTCCACGTCATTTGATTTAACTATTGCAAATAGATCATCTACATATCTTGTTATATATTTGATTTGATGTTTTTCTGCTTAAATCCAGTCAAGTATTTTGTTGTATCTAAAATAATTATTATCACGTAAACAATATTCTAGTATCATCTGGAACTGCTTCTTTGTTATCTTGGTGTGGCTCTCCAAATCGCTTTTTCATAATAATCTGTATAGGTGAATGTATGGGGATATTTGTGAACAGGGAAACGATGCCGAAACATACTAGAATCTCGTTGTTTTCTACTTTTATAATTTGTATACTTTCTTTAAGTTCATTCATTCATTTTATTTTTGATTTTTTAAAAGCAACTACCTACTCGCTTTTTATACCCGATCGGGTATAAAGGAGAACAATTAGTCTCATCAGAAGACATGCTCAAACAAAAGCGAACAGTTCGTTCAATATAATGTGTTCAAAAGTGGTATTAATCGCATGCTCTTCTACGATTACTCCCGGAGACATCCCACATTAGTCGCATATTTTGCAGGGTTATTTGAAAGCAGGCGAAGTATGTACGAGCGAAGATTAACAAGAGCGAAAGAGAATTATGAGTTCACTACCCTTCAAAAACAACAACAAAATTGGTCCAAATATATGGTTACATTACGCTGCATAACATAGGGCCACCTACACAACTTATCCGTTTCGACCATTAACTGAACTTAATAAAATTCAGCACAAACTGAGTATTTCAGTACTTATTAAGGTGCTTTTAAATTTAAATAATAAAATTCATTATTTCAAATGTTTTTTCTTCAAATGTTTTTTCTTAATATTCACATTTTGCCACCGAATAAAATTGCCGATGAACCACGAATTGTTTACATTTGCCGTGGTCCAGGTCAGCATAACAAGTTATTAGTATGCAACCTGGTCCTTTTGTACATTCTTTGCAACGACGTCCCACTTGGTCCTCAAATTTTTGCAGGGTAACCCAGTCGGACTAAGTTGCTTCCAAAATGTACTTATAGCACGGTTCTTTTTCCACTCAGAAGTAGTTACAAAAACATGAAATCTTTAATTCGCTTTTATACAGGCGTGGAACATACAAAGAACGGTTCTTTCTGAAGGCAGTTTTGCATCGGTGGTTGTTGTAGCCTCAACTTCGTGAAATGTTCGGTCGTTTTTGTTTTTTAGTGTTGAGATCGTTCTTGATCGTTAGCCGAAGTTTTAGCATGTTGAAGTGATGCTTTTAGTAGCGAAGTTGTCATCATATGCAGACTTTTAGCCATATTACATTGTAGTGAGAAAAGTACGTTATTATTTCCTCATGTATATTTTTTCTATCTTTTCATACAGAATTTAAATGCTCTTCGAATTTCTCGTGAAAACCCCAGTGCTTTAAAAGGCATTTTTAGGGAACCACATTCTGCATGGTGTGCCTGGGTTTACCCACCAAAAAATTTGCACCTTATATGAGCCTTATTTAATATGATCGTAAGTCTTATAATTTAATGCATGAGATTGTAACGAATACGAGTTTTATGACAAAACCCTTATTTTACACCTGACTTCGCCGTTTGATGATGATAAGACATTAGGGGTGGTTCATTTTGTTGAGAAGCTGCTAGTTTCTGCTGGAAAAATTTTTGCCAGCAGCAATTTGAAAGCAGGAAAACAGCTGATTAAAAACAGCTGGTGGCGGTTTACGCAATTCATAAATTTGAGCTTTGGTGTTGGAGCCAAAAATAAAATATGGAAGAGGATTGTTTGTCTATTTTTACTAAAGAATAAATAAATGGTAATATTTGATAACTCGCCTCAGCCAAAAAAGTGTATTCGTGGGAGAAATGGAGATGGGCTTCCAACAGAACACATAAAAATTCATTTCAATTTTGCTATTGAGGGTTTAGCCATGTTCGCCCCGCGAAGCAGGCCTATTATGATAGGAAGGCGGCCACTAGGGTCCTGTCTAGGATTGGGGATTTGTCAGTGGAACAGCTCACAGATGGGAAGGCTAGATCAATGGAATGAGCGAGAGGAGTAGTATCCAGCTTTGGAAAAATGGCAGGTACTGCTCCAAAAAGGCAGAGGTCTGCTGAGGAAATAGGGGATAGGGTCGCCAAAGGCCAAAAACAGGTGGCCCCAAATATACCTCTTTCAGCGACGTTGTTAAAAGTGACCGTGAGGTACTGGCCATCATTGACAAAGGGGAGGAGGAAGGGACTATACCTAAAGAAAAGTGGAGGAGTGGAGCCGATATCTACCTCCAAATCCTGGAGGATAACCCCGGACCTCCCCCCCTACGTCATGATTCCGGCTGGTACCAGGGCAGAGCAAAACACATCGCCTGTGAGGACCATAGCTCAGCTCAGCTGTACAGGTTGTTCGTAAGCAAAATAGGTGAGGTCTGGCCGGGGGCCAAACTCGAAGCTGTCAGCAAGGACGAGGTTCCTAGCAGACCCAGATGTCGATTTTGGATCCCGGCGAAACCAGCAGAGCCGGCAAGGATAGAGCAGAGTTTTACAAGCTGCAACAGAGAGCTGCCAATTCATAGCTGGAAGGTAGGGAAAATCGAGGAACCAGTAGAAGGTAGGAGGCAGGTGATGTAAGCCCTCAATGCCGAATCGCGCAAAACAAGGGTGGTCAGGTTCGGGTTTGCTGACGCAACCATTCGGACCTTTCTGAGGAGTGTGGTAAGGCCGGCCTGCGAAACGGTGGTCAAGAAGGGTTGTAGGCGCTATTCGACGAAGAAGACCTACTCGCTGATACCACCGAGGGTGAGGAGGTCGTGGAGGAGGACGCAGATGTCACGATGGTGGAGGCTAAGCGGACGGGCTCCATTGTAGGCTTGCGTCTGCGAATCCTTTGGCCCGCTTGGCTGACGGTGGACTTGACGTTGCCCTCATCCAGGAGCCGTGGATACACGGCTATAACATCTGCGGGCTCGGGATGAAGGGATTTAAACTTATAGCCTCACAAAACGCACATAAGATTCGAGTTTGCATATTAGCAAGGAACAACATAAACATCTTGCTTCCACAGCTTAGCAGTGGCTACTTGGTAGCGGCAAGCATTGAGCTGGACAAAACCAGCTTCTGGGTAGCCTCTGCCTACATGAGCCATGATAAGGACGCCCCGCCATTTGAGGTTCGGGCGCTGGCGAGGGAGGCTGGACAAACAGCGTATATCCCACGTATACCTATGATTCCAACAGACGTGCCATTTCAGCACAAACGTAAAGGTTTCATTCGGTATTACAAATAACAAGGCTCAAGGTCAAACTTAATAATAATAGATTGGCGCTTACACAATATGTTAGTGTTTGGCCGAGCTTCTCCTCCGATTTGTGGCGTGCGCCTTGATGTTGTCACACAAAGGGGAGGGACCTACTGTTTTACGCCGACTCCGGATGGCGATTGTATTTAATGAGAAGCTTTTTCATGGCAGAGATACCCTTGGAGTTTTGCTATTGCCTGTCTAGGGGCGACCGCTGTTAGGAAAAACCCTTTTTTCTATAATTTTTTTTGTTGATGTTGCGCGGACCAGGCCTTGAACCCAGGCCCCACGGAATGGTAGTGCGCACTTCTAACCACTACACCACAGCTATATAGAAAACAGAAAACAAATTGGTATTTCTTTAAAAATTGGCATTTAAACAAGTAAAGAAGTCTAAATTCGGGTGAAACCGAACATTAAATACCCGGCGCACGTATGAAACATCGTTTTTTTCACGATGCTGAAACCTACCGTTACGTGGTAAACAGGGGTGGTTTTTCACCTTTTTCAAACATTATCGATAATATGTTTAGTGAGAGTTAAATAAGTAATTTAGCTTGTTTGGTAGAAATTGATAAAACGGTTACGGATATAGTAAACTTAAGTATTCATAAGTGGACGCTGTCACGCCTATTTTCATAAAGTCCATAAATGTCTTACTTCTTGCTAAGAGATTGTTGTGAACACCAAATTGGAGTAAATCGCCGTTTTTAAATTTCGAAATATCGAAGTTTTCATATTTCTGAAATTTTCCTTTATATGAAAAGTGAGCGTAATTTTGGCCCGATTTTAAACATATTCAACAGCTTGCTATTTTGTGTCAAGTATATTAATCATACCGAGAAACAGATAAAACGGTTACACATAGGCATAAGTGGGCGGTGCCAAGCCCATTTTCACAAAAATTTGTTGTAATCGTACTTATTGCTAAGAAATTATTGCAAACATAAATTTTGAGTAAATTAGCTTCAGAAGTTTCCGATTTATCACAGATTTCGTATTTCTGTAAATTGCCGTTATATGGAAATTAGGCGTGGTTATTGTCCGATTTCAAAAATTTTCGAACTGTTTCTCTGTTGGACCAAGATTAATACTTGTGCTAAATTTGGTAGAAGTTGGTAAAGCCGT
>JAPVRG010212038.1:0-10027 GCA_029783565.1 Rhagoletis cerasi | reverse complement strand
GGTTTTACATTCGAAAAACCGGAGTTTCAACTAGTTTGTTTATTACTAGAATCTAAGAATTCGAAATATCTATTTAATTTACTAAAAATGGAACTAGATTGTTTTTAAATTTTATATCTGAATACTGGAACATTTCCCACTACAGAAAATTACAAAAAAAGTAAAAGGAAAACCGAACGAAAATTTTTCACTGGGGTTTTTTGTTGTACCAGCCTACTAAGCTCTGCCTAAATCAGTAAATCGACTACATGTGGGAAGAGGTATGTTAGATGAGCTGATGTGAGTGTGCATGTGAAGAGGTTGTTAGCGTCGTCGGGGCATATTATTCAAATTAGACCTTATACAACATCCAGAATGGAGTTGTGTCGAAGTAACGCGTGTCTCACGAAGCAACGCGAGCTCTCCGTCTGAGATAAGTAGGTTTTGGTCTCCGATGATGGAATTGGAATGGGGAGTCAACGAAGGTGTTGGTTGATTCTCGATGAATGACCTTCAAGGCCTCTCTATAATATTTTTTTTTTTGAGTGTGAGAAACTGTACTCGCAGAGTACAGTTTCGATTTATGGCAAGGTAGATTAAAACACCTTATACTGCCAGGTTATCCTTCGATTTTTGTGTGTTCATTCAATTAAATATGTAGTATATATCTCATTTGTGGTAATCCGTTGTATTGTTAGTATATAATCAGTATTTTGTGGTTTTATCAATCGTTGTTTTGTTAAATTCACTTTTTTATCTTTTATATTCAATTACTCGACCGCATGGTCGAGGAGCCATTTTGCGACTGTCTCTATAATATATATAGTCAAAATAGAGTCGACACTAAAGTTATTTGCAGCTTTATGACATAATTTTCAAAGGAATATCTGTCAAAAAAGCTGCAACTAATTTTAAAGTCGACTCTATTTCAACCATTAATATGCCCCTATATTTGCATAGTCAATCTAGTTGAGTGGACAGCGTAGTCTCATTCACAAGACACTTGGCTCTACATACTCGAGTTTTTACCGACAAAGGACTCTTTCATTAATTTCTTCTGTTTTGCTTTTAATCCAAAATATTTCATATTTATTTTGCCTTATTGCTTTCTAAATTAAAGCTATACCTATTTTTAACAGTTACATGATGATCTTGGTCATGATTTCTTACTTATAATAAGTATTACTATACAGAAAATATATAAAATAAAACCGGTTTATCGAATAACTCGAAATCCGGGTTTCCAAAATAGGCGAATAATCGAACACCCTAGTGTTTAACTAAGAAAAATTGGTTAGCGCTTCCCCTTTCGCCTCTTGTAGGTATTACTTTATGTAAACTGTCTTTCGCTTCTTTAACCCAATACGGGGAATGCACAGTCATCTGCAAGCCATTACCGCCAATGACATGCCCATGTTAAAGTAATGGCTTCTCGAAGGGAAAGGGGAAGCGCTTACCAACTTTTCTTCCGATTCCATATTCATCCCTGAGATAATCGTGTTTTTTGCTGGGTACATATGCACATACATGTATGGGTGTTTCCATGGTCTGGACACTGAAAAATAAAATGTTATCGAAAGTCGATTTTTATCTGCTAAACAGACAGTTTCTGCAAGTCACTTCCGAGTGAATTTCAACAAAACTTACTTTGAATACGACATTCACGGTTCTGTGTCTTACTTTTCGAGTTTTATTTCCACTTTCTTTCGGATTCCAGAATCTGTCCGTAAAACTCGAAGAGTAAAACACAAACCCCAAATGTCGTATTTATGGAAGTGAATTGCAGAACCTGCCTGAATATCATTAATATTCAAATTTTTAAACTTTCATGATCCCAAAGAAAACTTTCATAATCTAAGGGGAAAAGTGGTTCCGAAATTGAGACTAGGGCCTTTTCATCCTTTATGGGTTTTCATAGTATTAAGGTAGTCGATTTTTCGCAATGTCGAGAGGATACATATTTTTTATACCTTCCATGAACCTGAAATGGTATTATAACTTTGGACCGATAGTCGAAATGGGTAGTTTATGAATAATTCGACGTAAGAAACGTTGCAAACATGTCATCTATATCATTTTTATAGCTAGAAATTCGATCTCGAAATTAAATTAGTGTGGGAAATCCATTAGTTCTACGCTTTGAGTTAAAAAAATCGTAAATCGATTTGGGATGTGAAGCAATATTTTAATCCATTCGAGCCAAAAAATACTTTTAACTACTCCTATTAAATTCGTTATATTTATGCGTAAGGATAGAGTAGGCACTGTAATCAGTAAATAAACTGTTTTTTTTTTTTTTTAAATTTTAAACAAACGATTTTTTTGTTATTGATATGCTTTAGCTCTGAATTGAACCACTTAGTATTTTGGTTTTTATTAATAATCTTTCATTGAGCGGCGTACTGTAACTGTACACTGTAAGATCTTAATATAGTGCAGCACACTTTCTTCAACATCACCATCTCTCTTTATCAAATTAGGTTTTTAAGCTAACTTTTTTTCTACTGAAAAATAAAGTTACCCTTTCTTTTGACGTACCTTTCGGAGTGGATGCCATGCTCAGATTTTGTAGTTGTAATATTTAGAGCTTTAAAACTTTTTTTTAAAGTAACGGCATTTTCAAGAAAAAGCTTCAAAACAGTATTCTAGGTTACTAAAATCTTAGCCTACTTTGTAAATAGTCTGTAAGAAACTTCTGTTCATAAACTAAATAAATAAATAAATAAATAAATAAATAAATAAGCTACAAAATAACCGATTGTTTTCATTTATACGTAACTTTGTGGTAAACATACAGTAGCCGTCATCGATTCGCCACTTCACTGCTCGCTATGGTTGAGTTCCGGTCGCTTAACGAAAAAATTTGCATGTGAAAGCAACAACAAAGTTAGCTAGCAAGGATGGACGATAGCGAGTTTGGTTGTACCTCATTGAGTTCGTTCGTTTCGCCACTCGCTAACTTCCGGCGAAACGATGACGGCTAGTAATACGTAACTTGAGTGTAATTATAAACTAATACATGCATAAATATGAATAAGAGTTTTCATTAGCACAATGTCATAGACAAACAAATCACGTTTTGCTCGTATACCATTTTATTGCTTCAATAGAAAAAACTAAAAGTTAATTCTAATTTTTGTTGTTGGTGTTTCCGACAGGGTAATGTGTAAAGGTGATGTAATTTGGAACGATTTTCCGTCATCCCTTGTCAATTTTGGTTTGGAGATAACCCGGTTTCGGCGTTGTGCCATCTTCAGTGTCGAACGAAAAATGACATGGAAGACGGCACAACCCCGAAACCGGTTTGTCTCCAAACCAAAATTGACAAGGGATGACGGAAAAACGCTCCATTAAAAGTTAATGTTCAAAATTAACGACATAAAGTAGCGCTTTGCAAGATCATTTTAAAATAAAATATATGCATCTAAAAATGGTCATATCTTAGAACCGGATTTTCGAAGCATAGCAGCATTAACACCTACACAATGAAGTGTTACCCAAAAATCTATATAAGGAAACATTTATGTTTTCTTTGTTTTTCTTCGCATTGAATGCGTACGATTGTCGCGTTCGAAACCCATGGAAATCCCCTTTTGTAAAAATAAAACAACCTTACAAAACCAAGCCACACACAGGGATCCATGTCCTGTGAACATATGTAAGCATGTTTATATGTATGTTTATACATACATATGTATAGATATGCACTGCCGACGACGCGACGTCGAATCATTGACATGGATTGATGACAGCGGAAAAATGCGGGGGAGAATGGTTAGACAGTAATAAATAAAAAAATATGAAAATAAGCCTGCCCGTTATTTATGCGAATGTTATAACATTTTTCTAAGTACTTTTTTTTTTGGGGGGATAAGAAATAAACCGCAGGTGCGCAGCTAAGCAGCCGAGAAGCAAGAATTCGAAAACCAGGATTTAGCAAACTTTTTTTCACTTCATATGAGTACTAAAGACATTTAAAAGTCAAAAGTGAAGACACGCGCAAGTACTCAATTAATTTTAAGCTCGTAAATCATATTTAGCAATTACTTATATACCATATGCATGTGGGTGCCACTTATATGTATGTGTTTTGTATAAATTTCCTGTCTTAAGTTAACTGCTGATACATAGAACCAAATTTAATTAACTACCTATGCAATAGGGCTGCTCAAATTTGCTTACTCAACACTCAAAAGCGTAGAAAATTTATTTTCATCTCTACGAGTAGAACTTTTAATTCTGCTAAGTGGAGCTCATACAAAAAATTCCTCAATTTTCGTAATCAACGCGCATAGCTAAGAGCACACTTGCCACTCATAAGTCGTCCCATCGTCAAAATACCTACATTTGATGCCTGCAAATGTTACTGAATAAAAACTTTATGGAAAAACTTAATATGTGCATCATTTTCATTATCGTTAAGGCTTTGAAAAAAGAAATAATAAATGTATTATTTAATTGCTGCACACACAATATGCGGAGCTTGAAATTAAGGGATGCCTGTGTATGAGTAAAAATTTCTCTTTGCCTTGCTAATTTGCTCGTTTGCTAATTTTAATGAATGCAGGCGTATATTTATACTTATGTACGTGTAATTAACGCACATTTTACACGCCATCGCACAGTGTGCGGTGCAGAAAAAGTTAGGTGGACACAAATTATTTACGGATATTTTTGGCGTTTTTCAGATTGGTGTTTGTTTACGAATTATTGCGAACTTTGCAAAATTTTTGCTTGCTGAAATTCAGAAAGCTATATTTTCCATCACCATGGAAAAATTTATTCATAAAAGTGATTATGGAAGCTTTGAACTCGCACAAATGTGCAAAACATACTTTGGTATACTTTTGTTTACGCCTACTGTGTAATAAGTGCACTTTTTAAAGAAACAAATAAATATTTTATTTCATTTGTTTAACAGTCAATTTGTGGCAAGTTGAACAGCTGTCATCTTGTAATTACTAGGTACATCTTGGTCTATAGTTGAAAGTTTGGCCTTTAATATGGTAAAGGCCACGCAGCTATAAAGTAATATTTGTGAAAATATCGGGGCAAATTTCGATGAATATCTAGTTGTTTAAAAAAAAATGTTCCTACAAAGTTTTATGTAATTTGAAAACGTTAGCGAAGAATGCATAAAAGTGTTCTAGAGACTTAAAGTATAAGCTGAGCGAACTTCTTCAGAAGAAAGTTCGCTGTCAAAATTAAAACACACTGCAGTGTATGAGATTGCACACAACCAAAGAGAGGATGAAGTTCGTCTGACGAAATTCGGCGAGAATAGATTTATTTTTAATTTTGCCGCTGCCACCGGTCAACAAAATCAGCTATCAGTGATAAAATAGCTTTTTTTCTTTACTTTTCGAGCAGATTATTATCAAGAAGAAGAAGAAAAGGACAATTTGAGTGTTCATCTTTTCGCTTTTGTATTTGTATGTTTTTTATTTGTCAATCCGCTGATGCGAATTTCGCTCCGGTTCTGTTTCACTGGGCGAAATGTTGCAGCGAATGTCACCCGACGGCATCGCTCCGCCCGACGAAATTCTCTCAGCGAATTGGTTCTGTTTATACTTTTACTGGAACATTTTTCGGCATTCATACAATTATATTTTTAAGTTACTTACAAATATACAAAAAAATCGCTGAAAAGACTAGCGTGTTTCGACGAGTTATAAAAAAAAATTTTTTTCATATCTTTTTTAGTAGCTTTAGTTAAATCGTGCAGCTTAAATTTTGGGCTAAAGAAAGCTGTAGAGATAAACATTCCTATCACGGTTATTGACCTTTAGCCATTCTTCGAAGAATTCTTAACTTGTAATATAATATTTAAAACAATAAATTTTACACACAAGGAAATCAATACACTCGCAAAACTGATGACAAAATATGGTATAATTGCGTTTTTAGTTTTTCTCTCTGACGCACAGTGGTTCGAATAGAACAAGCTAGCTGGACAAAATTATTTAGTTAGATTTAACTGACATGACTGTATATAATTACGATAAGTACATTTTGTTCAATAAAATTCTAATCGGGGCTTATCGTCTATGTATATACTTATATACGTATATAATATGTATGAAAGTGTACGTTCTCGAAGACTCCGAAACCGCTGATGTATCCGATTTTGATGTTATCAGCAGAAGTACTTTGGCGTAGTCTGGAGATGGTTCCTGTAAAGTTGAACCCATATTAGACTCAAACAAAAAGAGTTGCCACCCATTAGAAAAATTTTAAAGTTCAATCAAATATTACAAGGTTGGTATCAAATGAATGGTGATTGATGAAGTCTTAATCCAAACACATTTTTTAATATGTCTGCCACCTATAAAATAAAAGAGTTGAGAGAGCTGTTAAGCTTTTTTTTTAATATTGCAAATAATTTAAAAACTACACATTGGATTAAATAAAAAACCCCTTTTCATGATTGAACAATAACATTTTTGTTTATTCAGATTAATTTTACTGCGCAAGTTCAAAATTTGGGCAAAAGTTCTGATAGTTGATATCAGTTAATTGGGGTCTCCTAAATTCAAGGGCTTCCCACATATTACCAGATTGGCTTCGGTTTTTAACTTTTTGGTAAATAAATCACTGTTTTAAGTTATTTTACTAAAATTTTGCTCGTTACTGACTTTTAACTATTTCTGAGAATCATCGAAAAAGGTTCACTCTAATATATAGCTGCCATGCCAACTGATTGTTCAGATATGTGGTTTTAGTAAGAACATGAAATTTAGTACTATTTTTACTTATCATAAACAGAAAGTTAACAGTGAAAAACATTTAGATCGGGTCTCTATAACATAAAGCTCCCATGCAACTGATTATTGATTAATTTTTTAGTAAAAAGCCACGATTTTTTAATAATTTAAGTTTTTCGGGACTATCACTAGCGCTCTTGATAACTTCAGCTAACGTTCTATGGCCACATATTCGAGCTGGTACTTCGGCAGCAGTTATTAATTCCGAAGTACTCCGTGACGTAATCAAGTCTTCTAATCTCCTTCGTTTTGTTTTAGTACTGGAGATGTCGAACTCCTTTCGAGGCCGCCCAGGCGCTGTGCCCGCAGATGCCGAAGGCTGCTCTTTATGAATGGAGGCTAGGAAGACTAAATCTCCCACCATTCATTCATTATTATTTAAAAAAAAAAACGCTACCTGCTTTTTCCGCTTTTCTTCCACTTTTGTTCTAGCTTCGATGAAAATCTACCGATAATTTGTTTTATCTCTTTAGCCGACTTTTCGAAGAGCACGGAGAAATCGTATCTTAAAGACAAAAATTTGTACAGCATGATATTTTTGAAATTTTTTTCATATTTCAGCCTTTCTTCAAAAATTTCTGCTTTCGGTATCGAGAAGGAATAATCTAAAAAAAATTAGAAAAAAATAGTTCTACAGATTTGTGCAGATAGAAACTGTTATATTAAGAAACTATAGGGCCACAGCTATGATATATTCAAATTATAGACTGGGGACCATTGGGGAAATACTACTTTTGCACAAATAAATGCAAACAGTAGCAAAAAAATTTCAAAATTCGAGATTTTGACATTTCTTCTAAAATAATAAACAGTGGTAAGTACAAGATTACATAGAAAGTAAATGGTACTTACCTTTGGCTTGCAAATTCATCACAAATATAAATAAAACACAGCACAATAAAGCAACGGTATTCAAAATCGCAATAACATCACAATATGAAATTAAACAACACGCGTGTCCGTTTTTTGGATAACAACAGTTAATTACTTATCCTTAAACAATAACAATGCAAAAATTATTTCTAATTCGTCCTAATGAGAATATGGGTTGTCATTTTTAATAATCATAATTAAAAAATTTAATGATGACTTTTGTCCAGCTAGCTTGTTCTATTCGCATCACTGTGTGACGTCTGGATTTTTTTAAAAGAACTTTGAAATTTCAAAAATATGATAATTCAAAAAATTATTTAAAAAATTCAGTGCAATGTAGAATAACAAAATGGGCATCAAAAGAAACAGAAAATTCTGTAGAATTGAAAAAGACTAACGCCCAAATTCATAAAAAATAAAGAAGACTTTAACTGCTTTATAAATCGAAATTTTTTATGAAAATGTCACTTTATAGAGCTCTTTAAATCTACTTTATCTTTTATGAATAATTTTAATGCATAAGGCCGAAAAGGTAATGAAACTATCCTTTAAAAATTTCATCCTTTAATATCCTTGAAAATTCGCAATATTTATTTTTGAACGTTAAAGACTAATACACAAGTGAACGCATTCTCGAATTTCTCCCCTTTCATTTTATAAGGTTAATTATTAAAAGGGCATTTTCAATACCTATTCGTCCTTGCGAACTAAAAAAATTGAATTTTTTTCAATTTCACAGAATTTTCTATTTTATTTGGTGCCCATGTTTTTATTCTACATGACACTGCATTTCTAAATAATTTTTTTTAATTATTTATATTTTTGAAATCTCTAAGTCCTTTAAAAAAATCCTGACGTCAGCGAGAAAGACTAAAAACGCAGTTTTATTATATTATTTATTTTCGTGCGTTTTTGAAATTTTTTGGTTTTTGTCGCATGGTGTAATATATGTATCCTATATATATAATATAATAGCCGTTTTCGTTGTTCGCAGTTAACTCAAAAACTACTGGATAAATTTCAGTCAAATTTTCAGAGATTATACACTGCATACATGGTCCTATTATTGGCTACTAGAAAACTCGCTAGGTGGCGCTGGGGTCGAGTTATTTATAAAAGTCCTATTTATGAACCGATTTCGTTCAAATTCAAAATGAGGGATACCTGCTTGATGAAAAAAGCATTTGCGAAAAAAAAAACTCGCTAGGTGGCGCGGGAGTCGAGTTATTTATAAAAGTCGTAGTTATGCACCGATTTCGTTCAAATTCAAAATATATGTTACTTGCATGATAAAAGATACTTCTGCAGAATAGATGGCGGATAGATGGCGCAGGAGTCGAGATATTTAGAAACCCCCGTACTTGAAGTCTGCTGCTTTGGCTCTGTTTATGTTATGCTAATTTACTTTTCAGATGCGTACAAAGAAGCGCAAAGTTGTGTAAGTGCACCCTTGTCCTACACCCACAAACACCCTAAGTACGATCTTCCATCTGCCTCCGTTTAATGAAATAGCCCGAAGCAGCCATTATTGTTGTAGTAAGAGTCAAAGAAATCGGTTCATTCATCAAAGGAATCACTGGCCATTCAGATTTCCTCAAAGTTTTAGACAGAACAAACGAGTCTTTATCTTCCGAGGCAGACCATCGCTAAATCCCATGATATCGAAAGGGATTAGTATTCCATATGCTATCACAGTGCTAATATTCTTGGCCTACGTGTGAATGGGGTTCTACTCTTCAGTCATGTCAGCCTAAACTATACTAAGAATTTTTACTTTACAAAACCGTTTTGGCTTTTCAACGCTATTTTTGCATTAGCCTACGCAAAAGTTCTTATCAGACACAGCGAAGCAAGCGGGCATTTGCTAGTATAATATATAAACACAAACAATGCTCCTAGGATGTATTAAAAACCTATCACGGTGACATGAGGTGACATATTACTTTCGATGCCCCAAGGGGGTAAAACAATAAAAAAAGAAAAATATACGAACTTTTTCATATAAAATAGTCCACAGATTTTTTTGGTAGAATAGATTTAATAAATACCACCAGAAATATGATCCACTATTAAGAATTCACACAAAATAACACACTTCCACATTCAGAAATTTTTTAAAAAGTATAGAAAACCAGCGACCGCTTTGGTATAGTGGTCATCAGTGCGCAGTACCATTTCGCAGAGCCTGGGTTCGATTCCAGTTCTCGATCAACATAAAAAAAGAAAAAATTAAAGTTTTTTCTAATAGCGGTCGGCAGGCAATGGCAAACCTCCGAGTGTATTTCTGCCTTGAAAAAGCTTCTCATAAAAATACAATCACCGTTCGGAGGTGGCGAAAACTGTAGGTCGGAGGAGAAACTCAGCCAAACACTAACATATTGTGTAAGCGCCAATCTGTTATTATTATTATA
>JAPVRG010211963.1:5581-18288 GCA_029783565.1 Rhagoletis cerasi | reverse complement strand
GTCTTGATTATCTGGGAGCATTTCTGCATCAAAAAGAAAATTTTGAAAAAAATGTCGCTTACGTTATTTTGGCGGTTAGGGCTCGACATATATTTGTTCAGGCCATATCGAACGTTATAGAAGCTGAATAAAAGCCTTATTTTTTGGTGGGACTAAAATCCATTATAAATTGCACTATTTTTGCTCGTCTTGTTTATGTTATTTTTACTTTTGTAAAACCATGCTACTTTTGTTTGTAACTGTATACTGAGGTAAATTATGTATAAATACCTCAGTTTGTTCGGTCAAAAGGTTCAGTTAATACAATACCAAATTGAAGACAATACACTCCGGGACTACTTCTCTAAATGGGATCTAGTTTATGTATGTCGGAATTTAACTTACTTTTTCTTCAGGTTACATTAATACCCAAAATTCGCATACTTGTAACTTACAAAATTCAAACGGCTCTAGCCGTTCTCACCGCCCACTTTCCAGGAGCAGTGGCTTCGATAGTATAAGACCAGGTCCGTCATGAATGACTCGGAGGCAGCAAGCCGGCTGTTTACCTGCTCGTCTGTACTATAGGCAATTCGTTCGACGTACGATTCTACTTTAGATAGGATAAGATCTTCTAACCTCAATCCTAACCAATTCCACCCGGGAAAGCCTAGCATTGACATATCTCCTCCAAGCATGGAGACGATCCGTCGTCAATTTTTTTTCTCAGCTGAACAAAAAAACTACACTCTCGCGAAATAGTTTGTACGATTAGCATATCATCGCTTGTCTTTAAGGCGATAAAGAGAATTTTAGACAATCACATAAGATCAACAATTTTAATAACAATTCTCTTACGTCATGGGCAACACGCCTATCGGCCGGATAGTTCAGCAGATGTGGAAGTTAGTTACTTACTATGATACAGCATAAACTCAAGGGAGGTGTGATAGTCTTTGACAATACCTCAGATGAATCGCTGATGAATCGGAGCAATGCTCCGGTAGTAAAACAAATCATACAGCTAAAGACCGCGATAGACTGCCCTCAGGGATGTGTACTCTACTATGGAGCTCATTGGTAAATGAACTACTTGAGATATTATTCAATAATGACATAATGTTCCAGGGATATGCGAACAATGAAGTTATAATAGCGAGGGAAAAATACAACAACAAAAAACGCTCACATTGTTCAAGGAGCATTTTAGCTGACAAAGAGTTGGGTCTCACTAGTAGGGAGTTCGATTATTCGCCTTTTTTCCAAACCGGTTTTCGAGTTATTCGAAAAATGGCAATTTGAAAAAACCGGTTGCCCCTTTTTAAATTTAGAAAAAACCGGATAAACCGATTTTATTTTACATATTTTCTATACAGTAATACTTACAGCTAGTAAGAAATCATTACTAAAATTATAATGCAATTGTTGAAAATAGGCAAAGCTTTAATTTAGAAATCAATCAGGAAAAATAAATTCAAAGTATTTTTGATTAAAATTAAATCAGAAAAAATTTGCGGATGAAATTAAGTCGACTTTAAAATTTGTTGCAGCTTTTTTGACAGATATTCCTTTGAAAATTATGTCAAAAAGCTGAAACTAACTTTAGTGTCGACTTTATTCTGACTATGAATATATCCCATAGCCCATTAGAGACAGGCCTTTAAGGACATTCATCGAGAATCAATCAACACCTTCGTCAACTCTCGCCCATTGATTTCCATCACCGGGCAGCTGGTGTCGCTTCGTGAGACGCGCGATACTTCGACATTCCATTCTAAACACTGTATAAGGTCAAACTACCCCGTCTATTTTGAATGCCCCGACGACGCTAACCACCTCATGTAGTCGATTCATTGATTTGGGCAGAGCTTAGTAAGCTGGTACAACAAAAACAACAGTGAAAATTTTTCGTTCGGTTTTCCTTTTACTTTTTTTGTAATTTTCTGCAATGGGAAATGTTCCAGTATTCAGATATAAAACTAAAAAAAACTCTACATAGTTCCATTTTTAATAAATTAAATAAATACTTAGAAGTCTTAGATTCTGGTATATAAATAAATTAGATGAAACCCCTGTTTTTCGATTGTAAAATACCGGTTTACTCGGTATTCGAAAAATTAAGATTTCAAAAAAACCGTCTAAAAATTTGCAAAAAAAACCGGTTGAAACCGGATTGGAAAACCCGAGTCAATCACCCTACTAAGTATCAACCCATCTAAGAGGCCAGCACATTGTCATTTGCAGCGGCACTCAGCCAGCACTAAAAGCCGTTGGCCTGATTCATTAAGTTTAAAGTAGGTTAAGTTTCAAGTAGGTTATAAAATGACATTTCATAAAAAATTTCGATTTATAAATCATGTAAAGTCTTCTTTCTTTTTTCATAAATTTTGGTGTATTCTCCATGTGAAATCAAATTACGTAAGGTAGGGAAATGCGTAGTTAAATTGGACACTCCAGTTGTATATAAGACAGTACAACTGATATGGGTCCCTGCAAGGGAAGCAACAGTTACCCGCGAAATAGGGCCAGAATCCTTCCTTGCTGAACACATACCATCAGGATATAGTTAGTTAAAAGCACCTGGGCTACGGCAGTACAAAAAATGTATAGGGAGTTACAACTGCAAGAGATTTAGGAAACTAATTGCATTCCCAAAGACAAATTTAAGGCATATGAAAGGTGAACTCAAGGGTCATTGTAGGTTGCTAACCACAGGAAGACCCTGAGAATTTGCGCAGACGACTCCTGTGTCTTCTTCTAGAATGTGATATGGTCTACAGAAGAAGACAAACACATCTGGAGGAGCTGTAGCCGCAGGCTATGAACATTGACGCTCCGCCACCCTTGCTGGGTTTCATTAAAGATTTATGTCTAGACGAGATCTTGTAGGGAGTTCTGTGCGCATATTCTATTACATCTATCCACCTGTATATTACATTGAAATTAAACTCACAACAGCCCAAGATACTCAGGAAGCAGTTTCAAAACGATTTTATTGTACCCGAACAAGACACTATAGAAGAACTTTGTGTATGTTCATACACTAAGTCAAGACCTAAGTTTACTTTTATTATCGGAAGAAGTTACTAGATAATTTTTCTTGTCCTGACATACGAGAAAGTGGTTAGTATCTAATTTGCCTTCATTATGGAGATCTGTATGCATGAAATACCCGCATTCGTGTATTCGTAATTATTTTGCTCTTAATCTCTCTAATGCTTACACAATTTTTTAAAATGATTTGTTATATAGGAACAAACTCCTTTGATCACCTCCAGTTCACTTCCGAGCCAAAGGATTTTCTAAGTGTATTGGTTTACTTCTAACTACCGCTGAGCAAACATTATAACAGGTAACAGCTTCGATCAGGGAAACCATAAAAGTAGGTAATTAGAAAAAGAGATTAGCCATACGAAATTCTCTCCCATGTTAATCTCTAATTATAAAATAATCCCAGCTTAAACCGATAACTTTGCGGTGTCCAAACTAGTTTAATCGATTATTTTTGCGAAGAACAGGAGAAATGTCAAGTTTGGTAGTTAACAAAAATGGACGCTAGCAAGCAAAAGAGGTTTGTTAACGTATTATAATAAAACAGTAAGTTAAAATATGTTTGAATTGCTTAATTTAGCAGAAAAAAGTGATCACAGTGTGACAGAGAAGAAATTGAACTTTTTGTTGAGTTGTGAAAAAAACAAGCACAACAAATTTGACAGCTAGATATCCAAGATTTTACTATGTAAACGGGGTGATTAACGAACACGCTTTAATTGAGATTATATTCATATGTAAACATACTTTAAGTCTCTTTTTAAAGTACTCGTATTTAGGCGCGTAAAAAGAGAGGATAGCCATTTTGCAACCATCCTCGAACGCATCATCGGCGATGGCCTAATAATACAAAATCATGATAACTTTCCTTTCCTTATCTTTGTTAACATATTATTTTAAAATGTCTGGTATTGTATTAATAAATTTATGCATATTTCTACATTTGCTTATAATAAAATGCTTTTTAAATGTAAGCTTTAGAGTAACTCATAATTTATTGCTTCTTTTGTTTGTTGTTTTGTATAAACCCAACGCACTATACATTTCTTCCTCTAAAGCATTTAAACTCCCTAATTTCCCTAATTTCCTATCAACAGCCCTTCATTTAACAATCCGCGCCAGTGAACTTAATCCTTTGGTATTACCCATTTATTTTGTACCCCATCCCAATAAATAATCGCAGATAAATTCCTTGCACTTCAATAAATGTACAGCACAAATAATTTCGCACCACTTTTATATAATTATATTTTCCTTTTAATTTCTTCACTACTTTCAAATTTGGTTTTCTCTTTTTTCTTTCTTTTTCTTCTTTTTTGATTCCGTTCAAAGGCAAAACTAAAACAATTAATGAAAATGCGGTTCCAACCGACAAAGAGGACAGCCTTTTATCGAAAAGCATGCAAACACATATTCCAAATACAAATCCATTGCTTACAGCTGACGAAAAGCGCTCACAAGGTACGATGAATCCGCTGCAGCCAGCTACCAGCTGCTAGTAGTCACAGACAACTAGTACATATGTACAATGTCACACATAGCTCGCTTCCATTGCCCATCGCTAAAACTTTAATCATTTTTATTTTCTTTTCTTCTGTATATTTTCAATTATACTTTCGCAAAATAAAATAAAAAAACACAACCATCCATGCGCATTACATACTCATACTCGCAACGGTTTACTTCTTTTGCTGAAGAGGGCGATCTTACACAGTTGAAAATTTCACAGTTACGCTCTCAACTACGCGCACATGGTTTGAGTCCTGTTGGCAAAAAGGATGTGTTACTGCAACGCTTACAAAGTTATTTGCAGCTGAAAGCAGTAAAGTCCATCATTCAAATACCACTTGATGTGCAAGATGAGCAAATGAATGCGACCACATTGGAGGAGAAGGAAAAAGCAGAGAGTGGAGATAAATCATATGCAAAAAAAGAGGAAAAGAGGATTGAGATGAATGAGCCACAACTCTCACAACTAGAGCCTGAAACAGAAAGGTCAACTCCCAAACCGCCGGAAGAATCTACGTTAGATAAACCGAGTATCCCATCCGGGAAAATAGTAGCAGACAACGCGAGTAATCATGCCGCGGGCCCGCACTACAATGTTGAAAAGAGCAGCGATAAGCCAGAAACTTCTGCAGCTTATATTTCCAACCTCGAAGAAAGGGCTACAGTTTCATGTGGCATCGGAGAAAGCGATGGCAATGACGATAACCGCGATGATGATGAAATATTTCAAAATCATTCCTCCACAAAACAGAATGTGGAAATGGAGGGAAAGCAACCCGTAGGTATGTATCGTCGAGAAAGAACTATAAAGTCAAGCTACAAAAGTTAGTTTTAGGAATAATCAACGAACTACATAACTAATGCCTAAGTATAATTCGGGTTGTAGATTTCGATAACAACAAACTGAAATTGATATGTATTTATGCAAACATTCAAAAATGTTCGGCCTTTCCAAAACTTATTCGTGAAAACTAATTAAAAAAAAAATATTTTCAATGCAAAGAGCCCTATTTAACAAACTTTATGGGAATGCTTCCAAAAGCCTTTGACATTTATATGGATGCCTGTATCTAGAGGCTTGTGAAACTGTTCCATGTCAGATCTTACTGCAGTCGTTTCCATCAAAATGTATCCTTTAAATGCTTAGGTTAGGTTCAGTGGGGTCTTATACTTAGACATTCGCATGTAGCCGCCTATTAGACCAACTTTCCAAGGACAGTCCAGAGATTACCAAAGCAACTGCTATGCGCTCACTAACCGAAGAGATGACTTCAAGCCAAATAATCAGTCGTCCAGTTTTCTGCAATTTCAGAGTATTCTGGGACCCAAATTAAATTTATATGGAAGTAGACCGAGGTGATCGAGATAGAGGTTAGGCACCCGGCTAGTGTCGTACCATGACCGATTCTAGAGCCCTGATGCTGCTTTGATATCAGAGTGGATATTTGCCCGTCTAATCGAAAATACACTAATACTACTTATTCAATAGCGGCCACCTCTGCCTTAAAAAAAATCATCAAAAATACTTTAGCCTAGACATAAGATTGACGGAGAGTTCATGGCATAACGCACTTTCTTCCAACTTTGCCGTCCAACTTCTACCCATCCATGAAGATGTTCGTAGGACTTCGTTCCGTAGGCCGCCACTCTCGTTTTCACCCCTTAGAGGGATAAGTGTAGAGGAGGATCCTTTCGAAGGTAGAGAAAAACAAGAGCTTCTTGGTCTTGGACCCGCCATGTCTACGAATATGACACTAATGCTAGCTTTAAGCACTGAGTGGGAATGATCCGGAGCGCACTTATCGTGGAAAGCGGGGCATCAGACTCTTATAACTGCATGTGAACCGGACGAGCTCCGTCTTTTCAGAATAAATAGAAAATCCGTAACCAGCGAACCAGTTATCCTACATGTGAAGGCTTTTTATGTATATAGCCTAGCACTTCCATGGGCCTTTTATTCCAAATTTCAAATAGATTTAGTGTGACGCCACCTAAATGAGCTAGTCTGCAGCTAGCTCAGAGCGATAGACGTTCGTTTCCGAAAGATTAATTTTACTGAAGTGATAGCAAAGGGAGCAGTATCTCGCGAAATACCCAATGAGAGTTCGGAAATCCCGTCTGCTATTAGAAAGTTTGCTGATAGACAGATGTATCGCTTTGCTTGCCTCTGCCCTGCATATTCAAAGCAGTTCCTATTGAAATTTAGTCCTACTTATTTGTTTATGGCCTCGCTTGCATATGCTTTGGCTAGCTCCCAAAAGGGTTCCGAACATAAAAAAAATGCTGTGCCAGCTTCATGTTTTGTTTCAGCCGTCCCGGATGGAAGACACTTTAGTTGGCTCAAAATTTATTCTGGCTAGTGAAGCCTTGTAGCTCTCAGATTTTTGTCGAGCTTGGGTTCGACATACATTCCAAAAAGTACTTAAGAAGAAACTGCCGCCTAAGTATACCCACTACTCAGACGGGGGCAGTGGCAAAGAAGGTGTCCAGTGCTCTCGATTTCTTCATCATCACGATAGCTGCAACAGTAATCACTCGTTGGATAGCTTACGGGCTTTTTGAAGGTATAACCCTTCTAAGGTATTTCCTGCCACAAAATTCTATTGCATGAATCTCTGTCTGGGAAATAGTTGGGTATGGTATTGATTTTTTCGAGCTCGGCCCAAACATACCAGCCACAGTTTTTCCATTTTCAAGTATCGATTCATCTGTATACTAAGCATCTCTCATAGGTTGAGTAGATGGGTGTCCTGTATTCCAGAGAGCTCGATCCGCAATATATACCTCAAAATTCATAGATATTTTTAGTTTCGGAACTATTGCTTCGCGAATTTGCTATAGTATGTCGTTAGTGTGTTTAAAATTCTAAATGTAATGCTCTTAGAGTTTGCAAGGGAAGTATGTACTCCCAAAAAAGCTCTAAGTTCATCAGCAGGACATATCTTCATTGTTCCTGCTATGCCACTGCTCACCATTAGGTGCAACTTGCTTAGTTTTCAGTTACTAACTGCACCAAATTTTTGCTGCATATGTGCAGAGCATTGAACACTTTATAATGAAATTTACTAAGTCTCTCAAAAGTGGACTTAAGATTGCTGAGAGAATTATGGTCACCAGATTCAAAGCATCGCATAATGTTTTCTTCAAGAGCAATACAGATAAAGAAAGGCTCGAATTCATTCCTATCTTGCATAAAATGTATCTTTCATTAAAAGGTTACGAGTACTATCCTGGGAGGCCTCTTCGTCAGTATTGCTAATGGACAGTGCCCTTCTAATTCACCACAGAATTAATCAAACCATTTAGACTCCATAGACTTGAAGTATGAAAACGCAATTTAGACCTACAACCCTCCCGCTCGGATAAGAAAAAAAATATTTGGGACTCTAATTTGCGCTAAGTGTTGGGCCGTACATCTCCTTCAATTTTTTATGCGTACACTCGGAGGTTTTCAAATGCCTGCCCAGAGGAGACCGCTTCAGATGCCATATACATAATACGACTTATATAAAATACCTTTCGCAACTTATCACCCACCTCATAAACTTTGCTTATCTCAAAATCGTAGACCTTTGATGTGAGGCTTTTTGAAAATGTATCTATTCCTAAAGACGTTTCAGATCGTGTCTAATTTCCTCAAGTCAAATCGCCTGAGCATATCAAGCCGTCTCTGCAGAATGATCAGATCTAGCCAAACTGCAGCACAACTAAGTAAGGTAGGGCGCATTCCAAAACGTTGCGCGCATTTGGCATTACAATCGACTGCGGTTTAGAAATAAAAGAGACTGATGCTTTGTAGTTTGACGTTTTACAATGCACCCGTACCCTTCAGTATCGAAGCTGGGATACTAAATTTTTACCTTTTGGGTAGTTGAAGTGTTAGCAAGCATTGAGATATGATGTACTACAGAATCTCTACACACTATCCCCAATATCTTTGATACAAAACACTTTCATTTGAAGAAAATTTAAATGCGAAAAACTAGTTTACTGCCGAACTACGTATAATTTTGGCTATAAACTTAATTAAGGCTAACTGACTGCACGCCGTTGATTTATTTATGTTGAATATTTCGTATAAACCTTATGGGAGCTGTTGTTTTTGGGTGGTGGCTAATATAAATGACGCGGTCTAAGTGAACTAGCGAAGTCGCTACCTCTCAAAACCACCTAGTGCAAAGTTTTCACCTATCCCAGACGCGACGCCTTAAAATGATGATAGCGCGAGCAGTGAATCTAGCAATAAAGAAGTCGTGTCTTGATATGAGTAAAACTCACAGTCACCTCAGTCAGTAGCGGTTTTCTGTCACTCATTTTAATTCACCTTTAATTTGATTAATGTCGAACGGCGTCGCAATTGTTCATGTGAAATGCAAACATCTAATCCGCACTCACACTCCAGCAAAGTGAGATTGAACCCTGCAGCAATTCGGACTCACCCTAGGCTAGAACGAAGATAGTCCCTATTGTTACCAATTCTAGTCCCTCATAATTCCCCTGCCAATGGTTTCAACTGCCATTTTTATCATTGGCGTGCCATTGGAAAAGGACCGATCCACTCAACACTGACCGTAAGATAGTCCTGGGCTAGTCCAATTTTGGAATTTTTTTTTGTTGAAATACGATTGCATTCTGCACTTCACAGATGCTTTTTCATATTTCGGAAACAAAAAAAAATTATCTTATCATTTTATAACCATGCTGCCTCTGACGGCATTTGAATCCGGACTCTCCTGAAAGCTAACAAATAGTGGCAAGCATCTCTGCGCACTGAGCTACAGCACGCATGCAAATGTGTGTTCAAATGTTCACTTTGAATCAGGGCCAGACCAAGCGATTGGTGGATTTACAGGGTGGTGTTCTTTAAAAAAACTTTGATTGAATTGCAAAACAACACCACTGCCAAACTGTACTTTTCGTCTATCTCTAGAGTCTAGACTGGTTCCTTCGGGACTGGTCGGAGGTTTACATTTTCGATGCAACTAAATGTTCCATTCTAGCCGGTCAAATTTTAACCGGTAAAGGACTGCTCCTTTTCGGAAAATTCGTCGCCTTGTTGCTTCAGGATATAAACATTTACATACTCATGTGTGTATGTATGTGTCAAATGTATGCGCCCTGCATCCATAATTAACGAGCTTCATTTGTACACGCAGATATGCAAAGGGGTGAACAAGCACTTCAATTCTCACAAGCGTGTGGCATGCCACCGCACGCAGAATTCTTTACAAACATACTCATTTATGCACAAGCTCACATATGACTGTGTACGTATGTATTATTGCACATGTAGGTATGAAAGTCCAAAAATGGCCTAGACGAATGGCCAACCGAAGGATGGAGGTGCAGTAAAAGGATTATGTGTGCACGAGCACATATGTACATATGCATGTATGCTCTTCAACTAAATTTAAAATACATTTTTTACTGTAAATCGTTGAAAGATGAGCTTAGAGAATTTAAAACACCGTATATCGCTTAAAATAATTACAAATATCACAACTATCCGTATTTCAGTATCCTTAACTTTTATTTCACTTAGCTAATTGAGCGAATTTCCTTTGAAATCTTCTTAGGTCCACCATATTTCTTAGAATTCAAACACAAATAAATATCTTAAAGAGTTTTTGTCTTACCCAATACAAGCTTGCAAACAAAGCCCATAACATAACAGATAAATGGCGAAAAGACATTCGAAACAGGCTGTGACCCGAAATTCCTAATTTCGAGCGGTTCATATGAGCAGCAATTGCATTTTGCTGAGTTTTTTGTATTGTATACATATATGTATATGTATATTTTAAAGTAGATTTTATGTAGCAACATTACAGTAAAAATTGCAGAATATTGCCTTGAAAAACTAGTTCAACACTTCAATACTAGACACTTGGCGATTGTCGTCAAACTGGTGCAAAAAGGAAGCATGGTGTATCAGTTCCCCAGCCAAACACACCTACACACATACCTCTGAAGACAATATTTGATATACTTCACTTTATTGTCTTGATTCATAGTTCAGAAACTAGATTTGAATCGGGATCTGAAATTAATAATGAAGGTAAACTCCTTGGCCTAAGGTAGTTTGAGAACGGGTCTGGTTGGCTTTACTCTCGATCACAGGCTCAATAAGAACTTGTTCAACCTTGGCCCCAAAGTCGCTTCTGAGGTGAACTCCACTCCATGACATGTTCATGCAATAACAAGAACATAAATGAAAATATGCTGAGTTCTCGGAGGCCTGAGTGCTGACTCAGTAACGAATGGCTTCAAAACTGACACTGGGCTGGGATCTGGATTCTATATCGAAGGCAGCTTCAACTTTTCGCTTTCGGGAATATGCTTCGGGTTTCCAAATGGAGTTTGTACCTGGTAATGAGGCATCTTTCTGACTATTTAGCTAAAAATGGCCCAGACCAATTATTTCTCTTCCCGCAAACAATAGCATTTGCACATTCGATTATCGAAGCCAACATCAGAAACGGGGTGAATATTTCGCTCCGCAAGTACCTCCCAGAGGTATCGAGCAGCTGCAGGTGGGCGAACTTCGTGTTGCTTTCAATCTCAGATGGTCTAGCTAGGTATTTGCTTTCACTGAGTAGATGAGACTACAGAAAACTTGAGAATTTGCTGACTGAGACAGAGATTTGAGAACGAGGTGCTTAGGGGCGAATAGCTAATCTCTTTGGCCGCCAAAAATCTGTTTGTTTTTTGTGTTAGTAACTGGTATTTTGGACGAGTTTTGGTCCTTAGTGTGTCCAAAATGACGAAACTTTATCCGGGTTTGGTAAGCTTGACTATGCAACATGAGAATTCCTCGTATATTTTAAACTTTGCGTTTATTGAAACCTGAGGTGTAAAGCAAGTAAAAACTTAATATTATTTATGTCATCTAACTTTTTCTAATGGCACATTTCATTAGAAAAAGATGCTGTCAAACTTTACAGACAAATTGTTTGCAGAAAGTCATTCAAACTGAAATATTTTGTGAAATAATTTTGGAGCAGCTACACAAAGAAATGAGAGTGCTTTTCGAAAGTAAATTTTTTTTTTAAATTTACAGCAAAGAACTTTAGCTTTTCACACTCTGCCATGGTGCACTAATACAAGGTGGTGTTAGCCGTATATAAGTAAAAAATTACACTAGCAAATTTTACGGAATTCGTTTTGTCAAATTACAACAAACACATCATTTTGACTTAACGCTCACCACGGCGAAAAAGTCAGCTGCCTTCCCAACACCACCTTGTATAAATTCGCCTTGCACTCAGCCTTATCATGGGATTCATTTTCACCCGAAATCGTTCACTTTTCACTTTTCGCTTATGTGTATTCAGTAGGGTTATTGACTCGGTTTTTCCAAACCGGTTTCCACCTGTTTTTTTTTTTGATATCTATAAGCTGTTTTTTTGACATCTTTATTTTTCCAATATCGAATAAACCGAATTTTTTTATCGATCAAACCGGTTTTTTTCATTTCATACGAATCTTGATCCCTCAATAAAAGTTTTGGGTTTTTCGAAGTTTTCAAGGCTTTTTGCAGTTTAAGGGAAACCCCTAATTAGTTTTAAAATTATATCCTAGGTTATTTGGGGATGAGCAGTATATAATATTTGATAACAATAAATGAATGTTTGGCGCAAATGGGAGATCTACACTTTTACTCCGCCTCCGAAGAAGCTTTTTTATAACAAAAGTACACTCGGAATTTTGCCATTGTCTGCCGAGGGGCGACTGCTATTTAAAACACTTTTTGTGATGTTTCTGGGACCAGAAATTTAGCCATGGACCTCCCGAGTGGCAGTTGGCACCTCTAAGCACTCGACTCCGAAAAAAATTCAGAAAAAATGAAATAAAGGAATAAAAAACTGTATGATGTAATGTGGAACGATTTTCCGTCATCCCTTGTCAATTTTGGTTTGGAGACAAACCGGTTTCGGCATTGTGCCATCTTCAGTGTCATTTTTCGTTCTGAGTAGGGTCTGTTTGTCCGTCGCTATTTATAGCCGTGTTAAATCGTCGTTGGTTCTTAGTTAGGTACGTCTCAGCGGATTATATTTCTTTAGTTCAACCAGTAGTTTTTGTTCTGTGTGTGCATCCTCAGGTAGAAGTCAGCTTGATTAATTGTTGCATGGATTCGCAGGTAGGTAAAAATCAGTTATTTTCTTCCT
>JAPVRG010211852.1:0-10395 GCA_029783565.1 Rhagoletis cerasi | reverse complement strand
AAATCGAGCTTTTCTTTGATATACAACAACCGAAACCATTGCAGATTTGAATGGCAGAACTTCTTTCCGCGTGGGCGGCCTTCGGCCGCGCTTTAGGATTATAACCCTTACCAAATAGAATTCTCCTATCTGTGTGCACCTAACTGGGGCTACCGCCCCAGTGATGTCGGCTTGGGGAAAGGATGAGGCAACTAGAATTCTCCTTTCTGTGTGGTTAACCTGGGGCTACCGCCCCAGTGTTGTACCCGGGTATTGTAATCAATAGTGATGTCTATTTTATTTTTTTGCATATTTTCTTTTTTTCTGTCTATTCGTACTGTTTGACAGCCCAAGTCCGCCATTTAATTTGCATATGCAATCAAAGGCGCAAGAGTGATTTTCAGTGATTTTATTTTATAAATTACGATAAATTAGCTTAAACTAAAGCAATAAAAGAAGTAGTAACAAATAATTTAATGTGTTAAGTGAATGTGAACATAAAATTTTTTTTATTAATTGGTTGTTTTAAGGCAGAATAAGAGTAATTATTTATTTTTTTTATTTATTTATTTTAATGCATTTTTCAAACCAAATTTTTTAATAAATTAGGGGCCGAAAATTAAAAATTTGATATCAAAATAAAGTTCAACCCTTGACTACAAGTGTGTTTAAAAATTGTTTGTATCGGGTAACCCATTTGGACACAATAACCCGAAATCATTGTCCAAATAACTAAACAATAGCCTATAATTTTTAGTTCGATTTTTGTGAAAATTAAACGAGGGATATATAAAATATGTATATCAAATTAAAGAGAATTAAATTTTCTATCAAATGAGACCAAAGTTTTTAAAATCCATTAATTCGTTTTTAAGAAATTTTGATTTACAAAATTGTTTAATTGGAACTTTGACCCTTAATAACTTTTGTAGTTGTTGTTTCCCCCAAAAAAAAACTATACTATTATACTCACCGCAATGATCTCTATCGATCCCAATATAAATTTCTTTAATCAGAGAAATGTACGTATTCTGCACTTATACCGAAAAAACTTTAGTTTGTAGAAAGATGCGTAAGTAAAAAACAGTTCGGAAAAAATCAGGGACGGAAAATAATCATTATTTTTTAAATTTGAACCAAAAAAATCAACAAGTTGTAATCGTCGTAAAACAATTTTAACTACACTCACGTATAAGGGTTCGTACGTCCTACAGTAATTTACAAAGATTTTTATTTTTTGAGTTTGACCAATAAAGATTAAAAATAATAATTAATATTTGAGTTTTATTTTTTCGCTCAAAGATAATAATTATTACTATTGAGTTTTATTTTTTCACTTAAGAATAATGATAATTCAAAAAACTCAAAAACTAAACTGTCATTATTTCCGACGTATCCTCTTCAGAGGTAGCCACACCCTGATAAAGGGAATAAGTCGTAAAATTTTCAGGTCAAAATTTCAGTTGCTTGCGGCTGTACGGCCTTTTAAATTTTATAAATAATCATTAATTTTAAATAGAAAAATAAAAACCAATAATAATTATTTTTGAGCGAAAAAATAAAAATCAAAAAATTATTATTATCTGTGATCGAAAAAGTAAAAATCAAATAATAATTATTTCCGTTGAGCGAAAAATAAAACTCAAATATTGATTATTTTTAAGCGATAAGGTTAAAAATCATAAAATAATGATTAAATGCTGATTTCAATTATTTTACTCATAATGTTGTTGTTGTAACCGCATACAAATTCCCCAAAGAGTTTTTGGGGAATGATGCGGGAGTGACAGTCCTTGGCCAGATATGAATCTGGGTCGTTCCGGTTACGTAGACCCGACTGTCGTGGGAACTCAATGATTATCGTCCCTGGAAAAAATAAAACATATGTGCTGCAAAATATGTTTTATTTTTACTGATTTTTTATTTAAAAGACAGCTCGGTAAAAATAAAACATATTTTGTAAGGAACATATAATCTTCGGATGTATTGTTTTATTATTAGCAATGTGGCAAGGCAGCTCAAAATTCTTAAAATTTATTAAACTTCAAAACACTTATTTTGTGTCAAAAAGCTGTTTATAGAAAATACCTCGTTTTTTATCATGCACAGGATTGGATACCAATTTGTACCAAATTTTGGGCGAATGCCCAATCGTGTGACGGCCTTTACACGATATGTATGGATATATTTCCATCTGTAAATGCTACTTTTCCGATACATACGGTGTAATACAGTCCATCCCCTAACATACCCCGAATGAATCCAAGTTTAAAACTTTGTAGAAAATTAAAAAAAAAATCAACAAATTTTCATCCAAATTTCAATTTTTTTCTTAGAAGTGATTTTTTTGAGTGTAAAGTTTTATAGCCTTTTAGATTTTAGTAAAACAATGTACAAGTTTCAAGTGTCTAAGAATTACATTCTATTTTTTAGAATTTTTTTTGCCGAAGGTGTCTTGGTTTTCTTCCATATAAAAATAAATTGTGTCTATTCGTTATATGGAAGCAAATGCGACAAAATAAAAAATTCTAAAAATCAACGGTAATACTTACACACTTGAAACTTGAACATTAATAATAATAATAGATTGGCGCTTACACATATGTTAGTGTTTGGCCGAGCTTCTCCTCCGATTTGTGGCGTGCGCCTTGATGTTGTCACACAAAGGGGAGGACCTACAGTTTTACGCCGACTTCGAACGGCGATTGTATTTTTATGTGCAGATTTTTCATGGCAAAGTACCCTCGGAGGTTTGCCATTGCCTGCCGAGGGGCGACCGCTGTTAAGAAAAAACCTTTTTTCAAAATTTATTTGCGATGTTGCTTTGACCAGGGCTTGAACCTAGGCCTGCGGAGTGGAAGCGCGCACTGCTTACCACTACACCACAGCGGCCACCGACTTGCACATTATGATACTAAAATTGAAAGGGCTATAAAACTGTGTACTCTAAATAATTGTTGCACATCTGAGAAATAAGTTTGAAATTTGGATGAAAATTTGTTGAATTTTTTTTTTTATTTTCTACAAAGTTTTTAACTTAGATTCATACAGGGGTTGTTAGCGAATGAACTGTATTTTAATTGAAAATTCCTAAAAATTAATAAATAAGCTTTATTGGAAAACACTATCATTTTGAATTTCATCCAAAATGAAATGTCCGACACTGTATGTACGTAATTGCATCTGTCAAATTCGCAGTATTTAATTCACTATTTAAAATTACGTTCCTTTGAAAACGAAATAGACCAATCACAGATTCTGAAAGTGTGTCCAATGAAAATAAAGAAAATTTCTATTTCGTATTAAAGTTCATATGCTTTGTTAAGAAGCAAATCTTATTTGCCTTTCCACGACATGCTTGCATTTCCATATGTAAAAAGTATCGTTTGCACTTGCAAATACATATCGTTTAAAACCACATTAAGGAGCTCTGTAGCAAAATATAATGGCCCGTAGTTATAGTCAAAATAAAGCCGACTCTAAAGTTAAAAGCAGCTTTTTGAAATAATTTTCAATGGGATATCTGTCAAAAAAAGTTGCTTTTAACTTTAGAGTCGACTTTATGTTGACTATAACTACGGGCCAATAATTCCACTGGCTTCATAGAAAAATGAGAAAATGTAACAAGTTTTAAATATATGATAGGAAATTGTTTGAATTATATACATATTTCGTTTTTCTCTGAATAAAAATAATTGCGATGCAACCCGGTTACACTACATAGGTCGGATAAAAATTTCTTGTTTTTCTGTAGCAGGAAATAGAATCTGTTGTATACGTTTAGATTAGTTTGGAACAAATTTTCAGCAGGCTTTGTTTTTAAAGGTTTATTTAATAAGATTATTTTTTGCTTAAGTTTAGAAAACACGTTGATGCTCGAATTAATGTATGTATGCGCGTATCCATAATTTTACATTTCTTATAATATGTACATATCGTCGCTCGGATAAATAAATGTCGTAAGTGAAAATAGGGCCAAATTGAGTTAATAATGCAGTTATACGAAACTAATTAAGATCTTTCAAATAGCGCTATCCGTTTTTGGATATTTCCTTTGGAATTTGCAAGGTCACAAGCGATTCCGGCCAATTTTGTCGTATGCAACAAACATTTTTCACATACGGCAATTTTTCATATGTATGTACATATACAGTGGCTCACAGCTAAAATGGTAGATACACCGTAAGAAATGTTATTTTGTTATTATTCTATTATCATATTAAATAATTTTTGCTATTGTTTATAAAGATATGCTTCATAATACAACAAAATCCATAAAAACCAAAATTCCAAACTTTGTACAAAAACTAGGTAGTAAATTCGACAAAATTTACATTAATTTTCCTGAAAATTTCCAACTTTTTGATCAGACTTTTTAGAAATATTTATATATGTATGTGCAGTTTTGTAGCAAATTGAATTTTAGTACAATCAAGTGCAAGTTTGAAGCTGCTAAAACATTTGTGATACAATTCATTGGGCTTTAGAACTGCATATCCGAAATATTTCTAAACAAATTGATCAAAAAGAACTTTCCTAGTTTTAGCACAAAGTTTGGATTTTTTTTATAAAAAATAAAAAATTATTAGCATTAAAATTTTTTGAATATTAACAAAAAAAAATTTAGGGTGTATCATCTTGGCTGTGAGCCACTGTACAAATATTTACAATATTTTTCAACATTTATCTGCCCTTCAAACATACTTTTTAAGAACAAAATTTGTAATTAAAGGGCAGACAAATTTTAACAGCTACTTGAGAAAACTGCCCTTTTTTTAAAATAAAGTAGTAATTAAAGGGCAAACAAATTTTAACAGCTACTTGAGAAAACTGCCCTTTTTTAAAAATCTTTATTTTAGTAAAAAAAAATGTATCACATTTTGTCGTATGTCACACATTATTCCTGCAAAATTGTTGCCAAATGTAACATACAGCAAAGTTTTAGCAAAGAACTCAAAAATAGTTAACAACAATAAAAATAAAATAATTTCAGATTTTCGTGAACTAGTAACATTTTCTGAGACTTCGGAGAAAATCTATCGCAAAGTTCTTGAGAAATTGAATTTCCAAACTTTAATCGCTATTTCCCAAAAGTCGTTAAATGTAGCATACGACATTAATTTATCCGGGAGACGATATGTAACTATGTACGTACATATATGTAATTTCAAACTTCTGTATATTGCAAAATTTACTCATTTACATTTTACATGCATTTGTTTATCACTAAAACGTACATACATTTTAAAACACCAAAATAAGTCTTTCACCTGTGATACCCAATAATTTCAAACACTGTTTTAATCCCGCTAATTTGATTTCAGATTTTTTTTACAATATATAAAATGATTTCAAAAAACATTATACATACCGTTCGTTACCAATCTTCTTAAAAAAAACTGTCCAAAATATTTAATGAATAAATAAGCATCAGACAAAAAATAGACAGCATAAAGGAAAAAAGAATATGATAAATAAAGGACAAAAGGGCTTAAAAAGGGAAAATCGATCAACAATAAATACTAAACTCAAATATACTGCTAAAATAAAAATAGAGCATGAGCAAGAAAACTGCGGGAAATAAAAAATAACAGAAACAGAAAAAATATGGATTTTCATTATTTCATGGGTTATAATGTTTTTTGAACAGCAATACACCAACATCCCCGTTTAAACAATTTTATTTTCCTAACTTTTAATCACTCAACAAGTTCTCAAAGATGTACAAAAGAGGAAAAGAACTTATTAAGAAAAATGGCAAAAGAAAGAAAATATAAAAGAAAATAAACAAGAAAGATGCAGATAAACAAGAAGAAAAAACAAAAGCAAAAGAGCAAAAGGCAAAAGAAGAAAAGAAGAAAAGAAGAAAAGAAGAAAAGAAGAAAAGAAGAAAAAATGCGCATCGTGAAAAGATGAAAAAAATTAAAAATAAAAAGGACAGAAGCAAATAAGGGAATAAAGAAGATAATATTTAAAAAGAAAACAACAGAAAAAACATCAACAAAACAAAAAACAAAAAGAAGTAAATTTAAAATTGAAGGCAGTAAAGAAGCGGAACCAAAATATTAAATAATGTAGCGTAAAAAATAGGAAAAAACAAATGAAAAATCCGATTATATTAAAAATAAATAAAAAATATGCATACATTTTACTTCTACTAAGAATATCCAATATACCTTTTGATTAAATAAATAAACTATAAAATAATTCAAACCTGTCTTTTTAGTTAAAAAAAAGTAGGGATACATGAGTTTGTTTGGCTAATACTGGTATGGTTGACTTCACGATTGAATAAATTCGCATCGTTATGTTAATGCTCTACTCTGGGATGCAATATTTTGGCGAAGAAATCGAGTGTCTGCTGCCATAAACTTCGTAAAATTCCGCAAAGAATTCCCAGATAGTTGCATCTATACCCGTCTATTTGCTCCTATTCTTTATTCTTTTATAGGTTGCGACCATATTTAAACATTTTCTTTGCGAGTTCTCATTTTTTTCTTGGCGAGAGCTAAGATCTGGAGCACCAGTTTTCATCTTGTCCAACACTTTGCCCCAAAGGACGGATTTCTTCCTCCCGCTAGAAAACTCATCTTCCAGGTCCAAACTACACCTGACCAATAACTTGGTTTCAGTCACACTTAATTTGACGCTAAAAACAAATATTAAATAATATTAAATACCAAAATAATATTTATTACAAACTTTACTTACTTTTCCTCCTCCATCTCAATCTCAGTACATCCAGTAAAAACATTTAAGGTAATTCTAGTTTGAGTGAGACGGAGAGAGTCATTTTACGAAGTTTGAGCGAGACAGAGTGACGCCACTTTGTCCTGGCCTGTCACCCGTTTCCGGCTTGACGTCGACTTCTGGGAGACCCTGAATATGTTTATACAATTATATAATATCAAAAATATATTGAAACCACCGTTTGGTTTTGAATTTGTTAGTTTTACGTAAAAATACATCCCTGGTTGTTGTTGTAGCGGCTTACTTAGCCCGGCTTGTCTTTCTGTCGTTATCCTCAAGCTAAACTAACGGGAGGTCCAGAAAGTGTGCCACTTCACTGGGTTGGACCAGAGGGAGAGGGGCGTTAGTTGAGTGGGGTTTAGTGGGCACGCGAAGGGGTGCATGGAGTCGTGGGGCGACTCTCCGCATGCCAGACACGAATAATGTCGAATAAAAATATTTCGAAAACCAAGAATGTCGAAAAAAATTGCGAAACAAAAAATGTCGAAAAAAAAATTGTCGAAATAATGTATTTCTATAGGTTAATTAAATTAAATTATGTATATATTACATACAAAGAACATAGAAAATAAAGAAGGTGCATAATAGTAGATTACGTTCCAACAAAACGCGGCTGGAAGTTCACCACTCGGCTGGCTGCCTTCAATAACATGCAACCAGCCGAGTGGTGAACTTCTAGTCGCGTTTAGTCTGAACGTATTCTACTAATATACACCTTTGTTTTCTACGTTCTTTGTTACATACATACATATGTATGTATTTATGTATGTATGTATGTATGTATGTATATACATATTGTTGTTTTGAATTCTATTGCCCAAAACTTTAGGATGACAGCAAAAAGAAATAACAAAAAAAAATTTCTATTTTCTTTAGTTTTGATATCCTATCCAACATCTTTTGGTCAATATCTGACCAAACGGAGACCACTGTGCCGACAGCTTACCAAAATAGAAGGAATCATATTCAAAATATGCTTAGTAAAAAACCGAGTACTAAACAATTTAGCGTATTCCACTTCACTATGTTAATAATAATAGATTGGCGGTTACACATAGGTTAGTGTTTGGCCGAGCTTCTCCGATTTGTGGCGTGCGCCTTGATGTTGTCACACAAAGGGGAGGAACCTACGACTCCGAACGGTGATTGCATTTTTGGGAGAAGCTTTTTCATGGCAGAAGTAGCCTCGGAGGTTTGCCATTGCCTGCCGAGGGGTGACCGCTGTTAAGAAAAAACCTTTTTTCTAAATTCTTTTCGACGTTGCTTTGACCAGGGCTTGAAGGCCTGCGGAGTGGAAGCGCGCACTGCTTACCACTACACCACAGCGGCCACTATGTTTGGATTTCTATTAATTTTTGTTAATTACATTCATGCACCCTTATAAGTAGTATATACTATGTATAGTGAAAAGTGCCTTTGAAATATATATCATACATTTGTTCTGTAAATCCTTATATTTCATCTAATTGAAACTGAATTAAGTAATCGTTTTTCATCTGTATGCATAATTATAAGTAAACAATGATTACTAAAATAAAAGTGCTAATTTGATACTATCATATCTTAATTAATAAACGCATCATTTAATTTCAAGTCCCGTTGTTTTACTTAAGATATGCCAATTTCGACTTTTTTCGATCTTTATTCTTTTTTCGACATTTTTTTTTCGATCAAAAATGTCTTCGGCGTAACCACAGTATACAGTAATCCAACTAAGCAAAACAAAAAATGTAAATATGCTTATTTGACAATTTGTTTAATTGTATTGGTTGATATTTGTTCACAAGGTGTCATTTGCGTTAACCCCAATGAAATTCATTTTTAATATTTTCTTGTGAAAAATATTTTCAACTTTATTAAAATAAAATAAATTGAAAACCCAAATGCCAAGCAATTCGTGTTTTTGTGCAAAAGTGCTAGATGCGCTGAATCAGATTCTAGGGTCCCCCGAGATGAAAAAAACAGTGGGAAATCTCGTGTGGAACAGCACATATCTGTGAAAAATATTTTAAATCGGTTGATGAAAAAAAAAACAAAAAGAAATACAAGAAAAAACTTGCTATCAATAAAAAACTGTATAAAATGGCAACTTAAATTAGAGAGTTTTATTAAAAAAGTTAAATTTTAGTAATTACCTCTTAAATAGTAAATGTAGTAATTACCTCCAAAATCATTAAATAAATAGGTCTAAGACGTTTTCTAAATAGAAAAAATCTAAGGATATGCTACTTAATTAAGCATTTTATTGTCAATGAATTTGGCTGTTAAATTAACATTTCAAATATATCACCAAAAAATTGTTGGCACTTTTGCACCAGTCGTTGCCTATGGGTTAATGACAAGAAACTCCTATACACACACATTTCTTCACGTATTAATTTTCAAATAAGCATATTGTCAATGGCTGGTTTACTGTATACTGTGCTTGATACGAGAAAATGATACCTTGGACGTAACAGTAGTAAAGTGACATTTCAATATTTATTCCAGAACTCAAGAAATAATTACGTTAAAGCATTATAATATTTTATTTTCCTTTGTTAAGGAAGAAAAGCTTGTGTAATACTGGAGTAATATATTAGTTTAATGTTTTTTAAAACATAAAAGCGTGCTACTGCCTGTTTTTAATTGCCAATTTACGTGTTTTAAGAAAAATTAAATTTATTCGAGTATTTGGCTGCTTGTTTCGATCTTCGTGCGATGGGGCTTCACATTTACGCTGCTTTAATTTTTTCGCCAGTTTAAATGAAATGCATATTTGCTGGACACATTATAGGGAAAACTAATTTTTTAATATGGATTTTATCTTTACCGGTAAATATTTAATAAAAAATTGAAATATATTTTGAAATATAAATTTATATTATTTTAATTTTTTAGAAACAACAATAGTAAGTTTAAATTAAGTTCTTGAATAATTTTATTGAGTAAACTTGTGGCTTAAAAAAAAAATAAAACTGCCAAAATTTACATTAAATATTGTTTAAACAAACAAGATATTTAACAATCGACAGAGATTGTTAAGAATTTTGTTGTGATTAATTAAAAAAAAGTTTGAAAATCGGCTAAGAAATAAGGAATATAGGGCACATTAAAGGTACATGTGCGCGTTTTTAGTTATCCGGGCCACTGTACACCGTTGATTGCTTGATTTAATCGCATCTGCTATATGCTTTCGCCTTTTTGCAAGTGAATAGTGCCGTTGCGGCTGTCTTAATGTATTCCCCTTTGTTATCATTTCAGAGCAGCTTGCTGGTGCTGGCCACATATTTAGTTAATTTCTTCGCACTGCAAGCATTGCTTATAAAAAGCTTTCTTTACAAAAGCTCCACTTTGGAAAGCTACATCATAAGCAGCACATAAAAAAATAGCGTAAATTAGAGTCGAGACAATTAACACAGGGCGTATGAGTGATACAGAAATTGATTGTCAGATTTTTTAAACTCGAAAAAATGCTTTCCATAAAGTGTCGATAAATCAAGTTATTATTATTTACTTTCTATAAAATGATACCTATAAACGATTATTGAAATTAAATTCCGTTATTTGGATGAATCGATTTTTAATTTATTAGCGATTCTTATGAAGATGCTACGCTCTTTCCAATTCAAACAACATCACAAATTCACTTTAAAGACGGGCACATTGACAAAGAAACGTACAAAT
>JAPVRG010211847.1:0-16030 GCA_029783565.1 Rhagoletis cerasi | reverse complement strand
TAGTTAGGAAACTGTCCTGGAAACCCAACATTGCGGAAAGACATCAGTTGCATTATTTTGCTGCTGGGGATATTAGTAAGAGATGAAGTGTTTCGCCCATAGTACACAATTTCTTGGCTCTAACACATTATTATGTTTTACGGAGTTCTCGTTTGGTGGAAGAGTAATAAAGGGTGTTACACTAGCTACTCACCTTGAGTGCGTTTAACGGGCTGCCCTCGCACTTAACGCTATGCCGCGTTTCTTAAATGGTTGCAAGCAGCTCTTTCTCTACACACAATCCCTGAGAGATGATTGGGTGGGGGCGAGGGAAAGAACAGCGAGCTGTTTAACGGCGGATCGAAGCGTTATGGAAGGATTAGCAAAGGGTCTTCTGTCATGACAGAACAACAAGCTCAGCGAACGCTAGGCAAAAATTAGGACATGCGCAAAAGTAGCAATATATTCTGACAGAAAGACGACGTCATTAGCAATATCATATCCAGTGACCAAGTCCAAGCTCGCCAAGAAATGAAAAATGGAATTCCCTCAGTGTCTTTATTGCTTGAGTTTCCGGATACAGGATCATCGGAAGCAATGAAAGCGCGGGTGAAGTGACGAAGGCGGGAGCCTGTTTGGATGAATCTGAAGCGCTGGCACTGGGATGCCCCCTTTGACTAATCCAGAGAGAAACGAACCTGCATTTTCTTGAACTGACGGTACGATAAACGGATATGCAAGATATTTAGAGACTTCTAACCTGAGTAGAACAGTACGGAGGCATTCGATCGGCTTAGTAGAACAACAACTATCTTCTAGATCAACACGCGTTAAGATTAGGATTTCCCTATTATTAAACTTGCCGCAGCCGTCAATTAGAAGATAGCTAAGAAAGTGTCCAGCATTTCCTGTGTGAATGCCCACACTTAGCTAATATTAGGTATAAATAGGGACCGAAGATAATAGTTATTGATGAAAACTTCATTGAAAAATACACTATGAAGGAAATTTTCTTCAACTTAGTGCAATATAGCAATAGATTTGTTTTCGCACCGAGAATCAAATTTGGTAATAAATCTCTTTTTGTAATTTTTATGCGAAATAAAAAAAAATAATAGTTATTTTTTATTTCTATTTTATATATTCAAAATAACAATTATTTTTTATTTTTAATGGAAATAACCTACAAATAACAGTTATTTTTGATTGATTTTTAGAGTATATGTCTCAGATAACAGTCATTGAAGACTTTTGTTTATAAAAGTCATCAATAAAAATCAGACAGTGAGTTTTGCTTATACATCAATATAAATCAGTCACTGACTCTTGTTTTTTAAGTCATACTTATAAAAGTCATCAGCCAGCATAAGTCGATTTTATTCCCTAATGTCCTATTTACGGCTTATGCAAATGATTCTGATAAGTAAAAGTCGCTTGCTGATTTCTATTGATGATTTTTATAAGTTAAAGTCTTTAATAACTATTATCATATAATATAAAAATCAAAAATAGCTGTTATTAGTAGATTATTTAAATAAAAATCAACAAGTAAAGAACCGAACCGAACTTTATATACCCGGCGTACGTATAATTTATCTTTTTCACCTTTTTGCCCGATTTGAAGTAGTTTCGATAATATTTTCTGCTAAACTTAATGAAATAATTGAACCATGTTTGGTAGAAATTGATAAATCGTCATAAATGGACGATGCCACGCCTATTTTCCAAAAAGTTCATAATTTTCTTATTTTATGCCGAAATTTTTCCAAAATGCCGTTATATGGGAGGTGAGCGTATTTATAGCGCGATTTCAAAAGTGCTCAACAGATTTCTTAGCTAGCAATGTTAGTACTGAGTTTGGTGGGAATTGGTGAGGGGCTACTAAGATACAGCATTTGATCATAAGTGGGCGGGGCCAAGCACATTTTCCAAAAATTTCACAACTTTCTAATTTTCAACAATTTGCATCCAGCATCTACGGAAATATCGCAGTTTTTGAATTTTTCCAAAATACCGTCATATGGGAGGTGGGCGTGGTTACCGTCCGATTTCTCCCATTTTCAATACCAGCCTACCTTACATAACGGGTATGCTTTAATCGATTTCTCTTTTCATTCTGAGCATGTGGGTATGTATATATGTATGTTATTTAAGGAGTAATTAAATAAAACTATAAAAATAATTTTCAAAGAGCGATTTTTGTAATAAAAGTTGTAACTGTTACAGTCCGGGTTATAAAATACTAGGAAGACACATACATATGTATATAGCAACAAAACAACAGACCTATTAGGAGCTACCAGAAGTGAAGTAGGTAAATTCATCAAAGAATCCAGATGCTTGGACCAAGTTATCTAGGATTTACGTAGGTAAAATTAATGGGTCGATTATAGATAGCAACCGAACTTCAGTTGCGTTGCCAGTTGCCGAAACGATATTACAGATGGCAACAGGCAACTCTCACTGACAACTGCAGTTGCCACAAAGTGTGTATACAGGCAACAACATTTTTGTGGTTGTTGTGAAGGTTTTTGGAGCGTATTTAGGAACGAAAATTGAAAAGTATGTGAAATATTTTAGTTTTTATTAGTTCAAACGATATTAACACTTCCAATGTATTTTGATTTTACAGAATATGGCAAAAATAACAATTTGAAATTTTAGTTCTCGTGGTCTACGCGCTTTTGGCGAAGCAAAATCAAACACTGCAAATTTTTTCCGCTAAGCTGCGCAAGTTTTTGGAGCGGAGGTATTTAATTTGAACGAAGTCCTTCCTCTGTGTATTAACCAAATATATTACAGCTTCTTTTTTAAGTCTGGAATATGCTTTGAATCTGAGCACAAAAAGATAATAAAATAAAAACCTTCAAAGAATTAACTTTTGCTTACAGTGCAGGCGATAGCTCTAGAGGATTAGAATTATCCCTTAAATGTCGCCTGATTGAGGCCGCGTTCGTGCACTTCCCTCCATCTTCAAAAAATAGTTCTACTGAACTTAGCATTATTGAATACTTTTCATTAAAACTCTTTATTTTAATAATTTCATTCTACTACCACAGCTTGTTTACAACCACTTCCTGGTTGCCGAACTGTCAAATTTCGATTATCGATATAGCAACAGCAACTGACGATAGTTGCCATTCGTAATACAAATTTTCTCTTCAGTTACGTTGCCAGCTGGCAACCGAACCGTGGTTGCGTTGCTATCCGTAATCGACCCATAATTTCCACCGCATTGCGGTAATTTTACCTGGCAGCTACTAGGAAACACTGCAGCAAACTAACCTGAACATACGCAATTGCAAATTCCTTCCGAACCACGGTAAATCGGTGGCGGCGAAAAGAGCTCATTTTGCTTCTTAAATAGTTCACAGCTCTCTCTTTTGATGGGGGTTATGACATCTGATCTTTACTGCCGCAGTTAGCTGGAGAATAATGAGGCGGAAGATTGATGTTCATGGTCTCCGCAACTTCGTGATTGGTTCGTGTCGTTTCATGGATTGAATAATGGGTACCATTTGGTATCACAATGTTGACTTCAAAGCCGCTTTCGATAGCACGAAAAGGAAGTTGCCTATACCCCGCGATTTCTGAATTTAGTATCCCCGCGAAACTAATACGGCAATGTAAAATGACGTTGAGCAATTCCACCAGCTCCGTCAGGATTGGGAAGGACCTCTCCGAGCCGTTTGATACCAAACGAGGTTTTCAGACAGGGCGCTTCCCTGTCGTGTGATTTCTTTAATCTGATGCTGCAAATAATAATAAGAGCTGCAGAACATAACCGCTCTTGAAAAATTTACTAAAAGAGTGTGCAATTGCTGGCGTGTGCTGATGAAATCGACATCATCGGTATCAAAAAACGCGAGGTATGTTCTGCCTTTTCCAACTTGGATAAGGAAGCAAAGCGGATGGGTCTGGTGGTAAGCGAGGACAAGACGAAGTATCTCGTGTCATCAAACAATCAGCCAGCGCATTCGCGCCTCGGCACCCACGTCATTGTTGATAGTTATAATTTCCAAACAGCAGAGAACTTCGTTTATTTGGGAATCAGCATTAACGCCGCTAATAATGTCAGCCTTGAAATCCAACGGAGAATCACTCTTGCCAACAAGTGCTACTTTGGACTGAGTAGGCAATTCAGAAGTAAAGTCACTCATCATGCCCGTGCTGGTATATGGCGCAGAAGCATGGACAATGACAACATCCGATGAGGCGGCCCTTGGAGTATTCGAGAGAAAGTTTCTACATAAGATTTACGGACCTTGACGAGTTGGCGACGGCGAGTACCGCAGACGATGGGACGATGAGCTGTACGAGCTTTACAACGACATGGACATTGTGCAGCGAATTAAAGTACAGCGGCTCCGCTGGCTTGATCACGTCGTTCGAATGGACACAGACGCTCCAGCACGGAAAGTATTCGACTCGAAACCCGCTGGTGGTAGCAGAGGAAGAGGAAGGCCTCCTATGCGTTGGAAAGACCAGGTGGAGAAGGACTTGGCTTCACTTGGCATTTCCAATTGGCGTGGTTTGGCACAGAAGCGAAACAACTGGCGTGCTTTGCTGGACTCGGCCGAAATTGCTTAGGCGGTTACAGCGCCAAACAAGAAGAAGAGAGAGTATATGTGTAGTTCAACATCAAAAATATTTCAAAGAAATACACTTAAGTGGCTTTGATTTTTTATACATTCACTTTATTAAGTCTAATTGTATTTTTATTTTTATGTATTTAGGTATGCATGTAAGTACACATATATTTATTTCATATAACATAGAAAAGGCACTTACTCTATGTATGCACTTTGCAATTCCTTTGGTAAGTGGTAAAACGAAAGATAATGAACAAAAGTAATAACAATAAACGTAGTCATCTAGTTAAACATAAAACACAACAAAACATGCGAACGTAAACAAAAATGTGGCAACCAGGCAGCCGAAAAACGTATAAGAAAGGAAACAATTATTGTTCCCAAAACAAACGAAAAAAAAAACAAAACAAACCAAATACTCGTAGTAAATACTAAATTAGAAAGAAAGGCGATGCATAAGTTCATCATCGATGAGAAGTAAACATTGTTTTTTTTTGTATGTGTAAAAGTAACTATGGAGTATATAAAAACAAATAAATGCAACCCAGTCAACGAGTACCACGATTATCAGATTAACATTGCATTAATAGAATTTTTTTTTGCGTAGGTTTCATCAGAACTTCAATTGTTTTGATGAAGGTTCTTTCTTTCATTTCCCGCTTTGTTTTAGTCGACATTTTTTTGTTTGTTTTATTTGTTAATTTGCAGCACATTGCGCCCCCAATGCGGTTGTTAGAGTGGATAAATGCGGAATGTTTTATTCGATTATTTTTTTTTGTGGCATTAGTAAGCCAAAAGCACATTTATGTAAATAGTTTATATCCAAAGCTATGCAAAAATGTACATTTATTTATTTATATGAAGGTATGCATTTGGATGCGCGCGTAAATTAAGTATTTATTTGCGACGTGTTAGTTGCTCATTGTACATATCCAGCCAAATGGCTTTCATTAAGTCATCGCCATCACCTGTTTTACGTTGCGCCTGTAGAGCCTCCTCGAATTTGCGATTACAATCACCATAACAATAAATAATGTAACCATCGCGAGCTATTTTTATTTTGTATTTATAAAAACGAAGTCATTCCAATTCGTAGTCGAAACATTTCGATGGAACATTGTCGAAAGTGAAAATTGGGGCACAGTTGTAGCAGACGGAAGGCGTGAAATATTTCAATTGTGGACGAAAAGGAAATCAACCATACAAATAAACGACGAAAAGCCCATTAAGTCATGATGGAAGAAGAAAAGAAGTAACGTTTTTGAAATTTTAATAAATTAAATTAAGATAGATAAGGTTTTAGATTAGCTGCAGGTAGAGACATTTGGTGCATAGTGTGGTTGAATGCTTCTTAGAGACAAGTTCATTTCTAAATTTTGTGCAAGGTTAGTTAGTATTGTGGGTAAGATATATGTATAAGATATATATATAAATATATAATTATTGTATTTTGTCGCATCCACCAGACAAGCAGGAGTACTTAGTGGTAGAAAAGTAGATAAGTCGTTTTTATTTGTAAAGAACGCAAAAATCAAAATGAAAAGTAAAAGGGTAAGGAAAAAATTCCTTATTCGAAAGAAATTGATTTTTATACCCAATGCAAGGTGTAAACGGTTAGTCCAGGTTTAAAGAAAGTACTCCTTAAAAAGACACTTACATAGGTATGTATGTTTGTTTGTTTTCTTAAAAAGGCCGTTTACATGAGCTTTTGAATGCAACTGCTCTCTAAAATTTGGTAATAAATTTAAAAAAAAAAGTAAATAAATATTTGGCGCTTACACTTTTGCTAAGTGTTTGGCCGAGCTTCTCCTCCAATTTATGATGTGCGTCCTGATATGATAACACAAACGGAGGGACCTACTAATTTTACGCCGCCGTCCAACGGCAAATGGTTTCATGGCAGAAATACACCTGAAGGTTTGCTATTGGTTGCCGAGGGGCGACCGCTGTTAGAAGAAACTAGGATCGAACCTGGCTCCTACCGAGTGGTAGTACGCACCTTTAACCATTCGACTACAGAAATACAGAATTTATAAAAACGAAAAAACTTGTATACAAAAATTCTCCTTTAACCAGATTCAAAGCCCTGGCCCATTTTCTAGTAAAAAGCAAACATCTTCTGCATATTTCCTGATTTGACTAAGACAGATGCAACAGTATGGAAAAATTTATCCACATTCTATAGAAAATCTTTTCGAAACTAAATTTACACATACTATGTATGCACATTAGGGTGTTCCAAAAATACACAGAAAATCAACTTTTTTAATTTTTTTGCTGCTACCGCTCAAAATTATAGAAAATGGAAAATAAGGTGACCCATATTTTTTTTTTTTTTTGAAATCGTTATTATTTAACCTTGCCGCAGGGGCTTGGAAGTTTCCCATATATGTTTCTGTAAAAATAAATACTTTTTGATGTAATAAAAATATTTCCGTTCAGAAATCTTCCAAGAAGATTTAGTCAAAAATTTTACTAGCTTTTTTTTAAAAACGTGCATTATGTGGTTGCTAACACATAAAATAAAAAATTTTTGTAACTACAGATGAGATTAATTGTTATGAAAAAGGAATTAGTAATTTTAAAGTTCAATATGCATCATAATTTTATTGTTTGCAGATTTCTGAAGGGTAATATTTTCATTCGATCAAAATAAAAAATATTTTTAACGGTTTTATAGAAATTCTACGAATAAATTTATTTTCTCCACATAAATTATATAAAAAACTTCAAATCCCCAGCGGTACGGGTAAATGTTAATCCACTTCAAAATAAAAAAAGAGGTCTCCTCATTTTTGATTATATTCAGTTCTGGAGGGTGGTTGGAAAAAAATTTCGGACCACTCTAATGTAGATGCATATATTTTTCAACACATAAGGGGTCCGAATTTGAAGTCCGAGTCATTATTATTTTCGTATATTTTTAGCAGATTTTTCAGACACCATACTTATATGACTATATTAATAATAAATGCAAAAAAGTTAGTTAACTTTTTTATTTTAATCAAGAAATGCCGATTATTTTTGGCTTTTATTTTTGTTTATATCTTTTAAGGCAAAAATAAAAGGCTAATTTGCCTGATATTTTTTTAGCATTAATTCGAAAAATGCCTAAACGCCTGAAAAAAAAATCAGGAAAAGTTACAAAAAATACCGAAAAATCCGCAAAATAAAACATAAAGTATTCTCAAAAGTCTCGAAAAATTTCATAAAGAAACAATAAGTTCCGAGAAATAGCAAAAAAATAAAACACGAAATCCGAAAAGCTTCGAAAAATCTCCAAAAAACTCAGAAAAAAACCAGGAAGAGTGTCAAAAAAAGTTCCGGAGAATCGCTAAAGAAGTAAAACATAAAGATTCACGAAAAAGAGAAAAGTATAGAAAAATAACTCACAAAACCGAAAAAAACAAAATGTCTCGAAAATCCAGAAAAATAATCATAAAAATTCCAAAACAAAATACAGTCCCTCAAAATCACAATAATCTAAACCCGAAAAGGTCCCGAAAAAATTCCGTAAAAATCCAGAAAAAGATCCGCCAAAAACTGCCGAAAAGCTGTGAAAACCGAAACACGGACGATTCCGTATACATCCCAAAAAAAAACCAAAAAATTCTGAAAATTACAGAAAAATAAAAAATTAAATATTTGTATCCCGAAAAAATCAAGAAAAGTCTCGAAAAGTCTCGAAAAGTAAATCACGAAGACTACCGTAATAATAAAAAAATTCGCTAAAAATTCCGAAAAATAAAACGCGAAGATCTTGAAAAATCCATCCCATAAAAAACCAAGACATTCCTGAAAACGCCCATAAAGTGAAGTAGAATTCCAAAGTCTCGAGAGATCCGGAAACTTAGTGGTGAAAAACTTCTGTACGGTCAACATTGCCTAAAATTTCAATAAGTAACGAGAACTCCCTGCTCGAAAAAATATCAGACAAACTTCGGATTTTTATTTTTGTCTTACAAAATAAAAAGTAGAGTACATAATATGCAGAAATAAAAAAGTAAATATTTTTAAAAGTCATGATGATTTTGCAATAGAAGAGAATTCTAATGGCATTTTCGAGAAGGTGGCACGACAATTTGTTCACCTTTTTTTTAATTTAAGCCTTCAGCACACGTATGCATAGGATTTGATTCGTTCAATACTCGTTCTTCATTTCATTTACATATAACATAGGCTGTCGCCTTTGTAGCGAGTCGCTATTTACTCGGATAGCCGGGCGGTCATTATTGCCTTGGTATCGATCACAACAAAGTCGAAGCTGGTTAAGAAGAAGAAGTGCAGAGCTTTTCTGAATACAGTTTGTCAGTTGAAAAAAAAACCTTGTTTGGGTCCCTGGATATTCAACATTCCCGAAAATGAGGCTGCTGATGAGCTCGTTAGCGAGCGTTTAACATAGACCTAGGTTGGAGATCGCATCTCACTACCAATCGGAACTACATACAGATGAACATGCTGCGAAATTTTTCTTCACAATCTTCAGCAATCGGGACGGACTTAACGAAACCTACCCTTGGTAAAGCTCAGATTAAAATGATTGTCGCCACAGAAGATTAAGAGTATTCCGCAAGAAGGGCCCTTGATAAATAGATTGATGTGGAACAAAAGCGTTGTCTCCTGAGATTATAAATGTTCAGTGCGATTTCTTGAATACTATTTATCAAAGATGTGTTTTTCTTTGTGCTCGCCATGTTCATATTCATCTAACTTTCTTATAGCTGTAATTACTTATTTACTTGCACTGGGTATATAAATATCAAAGTTGAAATAAACTCAAAAAAAATTAGAGTCTAATGTTAGGTGCCACGATGCTTAATTACTTACGCGGTCGTGATGGTGGCTCTGCCGTTTCCTCCAGTATGCGCAATTCAATTTCCAATGACTGGATCTCATCGTAGCCGCGCTGCAGAAGTTTCATGATTTTTTTAATGAACCCCACATAATCTGTAAAGTAGAGAAGTAAACAAAGCATTTCGAAGAGTATATATCTACTCGAAAACACAGCATAAATCGCAAAACACAAAACTCTCACTCCTCCATTCACTTTCTCACTCACTCTCACACACTTACCCCCACACACATCCACTTCACCTACTCACCTCTAGGAAAATCTTTCGGACTGACCAGCTCTTTGAAGAAGTCCTGTGCAATATGTGCCTGCTTCTCGTCGTTGCGCAACCATTGCCGGAACCAGAAACGGAGCGTACGTGATTCCTGCGAGTGTTTGCCTGTATTGGCACTCACAAGGAAAACTCGAAATTCCAACGACAACTGTGCTGGTACACTTTGACTTTTCTGTCCGCTAACTGTATCCTTATTGATTATAATGCCTGTATGATCTCCACCCGCAACATGGACCCGCTCATTTACCTCATCGACCAATTTGCGTTCGATCAATATGACAGTGCTGTTGGCTGTTTTACCTTTGGGCGTCATTACGACTTGCTCTTGATCAGTACGCGGTGGCGTGTGACACGACCTACGGCCATTGGCGTTCTGATTATGGCGCAGCAGGCTACCCTGATTGTCTGTTAGCGAGGATATGCTGCCACTGCGACTGCCACTAGCGCTGCCATTACCATTTCCGTTGCCATTCGCGAATGTACCATTGCCATTTGCTGCATACGTTTCGTATGGTGTGGTGCCATTGGTGGTGGCGGATTTGTTTGGTTTGGGAGGTGGTGGCGGTGGTGCCATTTGTGGATGACTTCTAGCTGACATGATTGGCTCGGTGTGGTTGTGTGTGTGTCCAACTATGTATTTATATTGATGTTCTGATTTCCCCTTTTGTTATTCTACTTATTTATGTATGGATGTATGCTTGTATTGCTATATTTTGATATTCCACTTGGTTTTGCAACCTTGGCTGAGTTTAATATATTCAAAACTTCGAAAAGTCCTCAAACTTTTTTGTATTCTATTGTGTTGACCTGAAATAGAAAGAGAAATTGACAATAAGAATTCATGTGGTTGATTACACTGTGAGAAATTTTGTTAATGGTCTAGAATGACTAGCGATAAGCATAGCTTAGCGAGTTAGTTATTAATATTGGCTATCTCAATATCTTGTACATAATAGCCGAAAACCAAGACAACTTGAGACCTCCTAAGAAATGATTTGGAATTCCATCATTCTCAGCAATTGGAGAGCCGTCTGTCCATTTCCCAAAAAATTCAATCCAGATAAGCCAGTCCAGGCCAAGTACTTCATTAAATGTGTTCACTTTTAAAATTTGTTGAAATGAAAATCTTTCGTGCGCAACTGGACTTGGTCATATGGTATCGGAAAAGTGGGATCAAAATGGTTTTTACTGGCTGGCGTTTTCGTATGCCAAAACTGGCAACAAACCAGCAAAAGAGAGGAAATTATGAGGGCGAAAATGGCACCTGGACTTGCTTCATTTTAACTAGTAACTGGCATGGGTGCAATTAACACTAATAAAATAATTGCTTGCGAAGCTTTTATAAATAAACCTATTTCAATATTTATTTATTTATTTAATTCAGTCAATTGAACAAATATTCTTACTGACTATTGTACAAAATGCTTAAAACTATTTAAAATAATCATATAAAAGACTACGAACTGCTCCACGAGATAGAAACAGGTCCAACTTCGGAATGTTGTTAAGTTCCGAGAGAGTTCTGGTCAAGGGAGCATACTTTGAATAATTAGCTCTCGAGAACCCGATATATTCCTTAAATAACACTTTGGAACATTAAAAGCTATTCTTTCCAATAGGTTAGGATAATCAATTGATCCACTCAGAAGGTTGGCAACAAACGAGCAAGCCAGATATGCAAACCTGCTATGTAGACTACTTAAGTTTAAAAGTGCACAACGAGACTCATAAGATGGAAGGGGTTCACTTAAATTCAGAGAACGAAGGGCGAATTTGATAAAAAAAAAATTGAATTCGCTCAAAACGCTTAACGTAAATATTGTGATAATGAAAGAGAAATACTCCAGTTTGGATCTTACCAGGGTAATGTACAGCAACTTCAGAGTGTAAGGATCTGAAAAAGATGAGCTATTACGCCGAACAAACGCTAGCATCGCGAGTGATTTAGAGACAGTATAGTCAATATGTGTGGAAAAATTGAGTTTCATGTCAAAATAGACACCAAGGTCCTTAACTTCAGTAACGAATTTAAGAGGGGATCCAGAAATGTGATAACGCTTGCGTAAAGGTATTAACCTTCTAGTGAATGTACAATGATAACACTTGTTAATATTGAGAAAAAGATGATTCCGAGCACACCAGGCCTGAAGTTTAAAAAGCTCCCCTTGAAAAGCATTGGAATCGTTTAAATTTCTAATAATAGAGTACACCTTGAGGTCGTCTGAATATAACAAATATTTGGAAGAGGAGAAACAGGACCCTATGTCATTAATAAATAAAATAAACAGCAATGGTCCAAGTATACTTCCTTGAGGAACGTCAGACATCGCCTCAAAAGGCAGAGAATAGACATCATCAAAGGAAAACACACAAATGCTGTCACACAAATAAGATTTAATCCAGTCAAGGAAATTGGAGTGGAAACCTAGACCAGATAATTTTGACACTAAGACCTAATGCGATACTCTATAGAATGTTTTCGAAAAATCAGTGTAAATTGTGTCGACTTGATAACCTTCTTGGAAGGCTGTCAAACAATCTTCCGTAAAAACAGCTAAGTTGGAGACAGTAGATCTGCCTTTAACAAAGCGGTGCTGCTTTTGACAGATTATACTACTGACTAAGAATAACAGCTTCTCCTTTACTGTACATTCGAAAATATATAGGAAGATAGGAAATACTATTTTTATTAGGAAATTGCTTCGGAAAATAACAAATTAATCAGCTTTTCATAAAACCTGCAAACTTTTACTAGTTTAGCGTATTCGTACTTTCTTGCATGTTACTCTCACTAAGAGCAAATGTTGTCTTATTCTCGGAAATTTGGTTACTGGCAAGATACTGGAAAGTTTGTTACTGGAGAATAAGAAAACATAAGTGTTATAATGTAATAATTATAACTATTTAATGCTATAATTTTTACGGTGTAATTTCGAAAGACGAACTTCAGCTTTTACGAGTGCATAATTGAAACGTTTACATATGTAGGTATATGTAAATTTATGTATGTATATTTGATTATGGTTGTCTCTTATATACCTACGTACATATGTACGATTACCTACATACATATGTATATGCAAATTTTCACTTTTCACGTATTTCCCTTTTCTATGAATATCTATGTATTAAAGGCATTCGTGTTCGAAAAATATTTAAAAAGAAAACCAAGAATGGAAACCATTAAGAAAGAAAAGGAAAAGTTGCCGTAACTCTGATTAATTTTAGTCATAAAATTTTGTCTGATATTTTTGATTTCGTGCACAAGCTATTAAATGTTGTCGTAGTTGCATACTACAACAACGGCTCAATATAATGCATACATACATATATACATATTTGTATGTACGTATCTTAACAGGCAAGGTAAAAACTTATTCGAACTGACAATTTTCGTGTGGGTTTCCAATAATATAAATTTAATGATTTTTCGCAGCAAAATACTTGAGGGTATTATTTTGCCAACCCATTTTGCACCAGGCGAAAGTAGTTGGATGCATATACATTAGGGCGTCCCTTATTTTTCATTTTCAAAAAATCTCAAGTCTCACCCCCAAAAAGTTGAGGTTGGGCGCAAAAAGAACTGCCCTAAAATTATAGCACCCGAAATGCTGTATATACTTTGTATGGAAGAAAATGCACAACACCGTTATCAAAAAAATAGGCAAATTGCGTCGGCGTCTTACGGAAATTTTTTGTTGCGCTTTGCATTACCTTCTTAAGGCTGGTTTTCACTATGTCATTTGTTGTCATATAAGTGAAAACACATCGTCAAATGGAAATACAAAACGGTTTATCGATTGATTTAGATCAGAATAGGTCTTCGGTCGCGTACATGTGCTGCTAAATTGGCTATATATCCGTTTTGGGCCCATAATATAATCGGTATAGGAATGGATAAAGGAGATAAAGTTGTGTTAAAATGTGTCGACAAATTTAGTCCTCAAAGTATGACACAGTGAAAACCAGCCTTTACATATTTGGTAATCTAATTAAGAGAATTTGCAAATGTCAAAAAAATGAATGACAGTGTTGATATGACGAATAACAAAGTGTAGAAAAACTATTTTAAAATACCAGGGACAGAAAATAATGATTATTTTCAAACTTTCAATGAAAAAAATCGAAAGCTTCCAAATATCATAGAACAGTTTCGAGTATATACATTAGACTGTCCCAAAATACCAAAGTTGTTTTTTTTTACGCATACTCTCTCATTTTATTGGTTTTTTCTTAAAAAGTATACGAATAAAATTTTATGCAATTCGGACCACGGCAACCTGTGCCGACTTGCAGCCAAAGTTATCAGAAAAGCTTGGTGCAGTTCGCCTGTTTTGTTTATTTACTCATTTTAAATCCGTATATGACGGTATTACTATACTCCCTACAGTATTAGGACATAATATTTAGTAAATCTGCATTTTTGGTTTTTTACCTGGAAAACAGGATTTTTTCCAAAGGACCATAAATTATAATACATTTCCAAACGTTTACACAAAATATGGAGATATGGGTATCAAATGAAAGAAGAATTCGAAACAAGATTAATTATAACTTTAATTTTCAATTATCCTTCTGGAACATGTCAAAAATCTCCTTTAAAAATATTATCCTTCAAATATTTTTAATTTTTAATTATTTTTGAAGAATCTTAGTTTAATTAAAATCCTATTAATATATATAAGGATATTAAAGGATAAAAATTTTAAAGGATATTTTTCGAATTTTTTAATTTGTTCCTTAATCTACCCGAGAGGGCATGTCAAACACTTAAACACTTTATTTTGTTTATTTAATGTTATGAAAAGCATTTTTCTTAAAGGAGGAAAAGAATTTGTTATAAAAGTTGAATTTAATAATTTAATGTTTATCGGAAATATTTTGTTGCCAAAAGTAATTTTTGCTGAGCTCCGAAGTATTGTTAATTACAAAGATACATATGTATCTTTTCTAGTAAAAAAATTTGTGTATCTGCTGAAAACTTGCAGTTCTGAATATTTTTTTATTGGTGTGACAGGGCGTATGATGAATACAAAATTATTAAATTCAACTTTACTACTACATTCCTTTTTCTTAAAAAAATCCCTTATATAATATTAAGTAATGATTTGGTCATATGCTTTCTTATTTTATATATATGTCAGGCTGTTCAACTGTTGTAAATCAGTACGATATGAAAATAATGTTTAGTTAAATTTGTTTAATGACATACCTACGAAAGTAGATACAACCATTATATCAACCCGAGAGGACATGTCAAATGCTAAAACACTTTATTTTGATTATTTAATATTAAGAAAGGTATTTTTTTTAAATGAGGAAAAAAATGTGTAATTAAAGATGAATTTAATAAATAAAAAATAAAATCGTGGTACAAAGCTCAAATAACACTGTAGAAAATAATTTAATGTTCATCATACGCCCTGTTACACCAATTAAATAATGTTCTACAATTGCAATCTTTCAGCCGCTACCAAAAAAAAATTAAATAACTTTTTTTCTATTTAATGAATCTGGTTAATTTTTTTTTTATTTTGCAGATTGACTTTTACATTTAACAAAAATGGATAACTGGGACACTGAAACAAGAATTTGGATTTTCCGCCGCTATCACGCACTGGAGTCCGTAGTTTCGGTTCAAAGAGAGTATAGGCGCACGTTTGGCGGCAATCCTCCGAGCAGATGGACCATAATGAGACTTGTAAACAATTTTGCCGAGCATGGGACAGTCAAAAGAAGACCTTACCATCGAAACCCTTCAGTTCGATCGGAGGAAACAATCGCTGCTGTAGCTGCTTGGACTTATTTCCATATAAAATTCAAATGGCCAACAAACTGAACCCTGCAGACTTGCCGATTCGCTTGGAATTTTGCCAGAAGATGCTTCAAATGGTGGAAGAGGATGGAAACATGTTGAACTGTCTTTTCATGTCTGACGAGGCCCATTTCGATTTAAACGGCAACATAAACAAACAAAATTGTCGAATATGGAGTGCTTCCAACCCACAGATACTCCATGAGACGGAATTGCATCCACTTCGTGTCACAGTGTGGTGTGCAGTTTCATCACGCTGCATTGTCGGGCCCTACTTCTTCGAAGAAAACGGTCACACCGTTACGGTTACTGGAGACCGTTACTTGAGCATGTTGAGAGAGTTTTTCTATCCAGAATTACGCCGAATGAGAATTTATTCCAACTCTGTGTGGTTTCAGCAAGATGGTGCAGCTCCTCACATAGCCCAACCTGTTATGACAGAATTGCGACGAAAATTTCCCAATAAGCTGATATCCAGAAACTCCACATTCCGTTGGCCACCCAGGTCGCCTGACCTT
>JAPVRG010211808.1:0-11082 GCA_029783565.1 Rhagoletis cerasi | reverse complement strand
CGAGATCGATATAGACATATTTATAAAAAAAATGCTCAGAATGAAAACATAAATCGAATAAGCCAAGTCTGTCTGTCCATCCGCCCGTCCATCCATCTGTGCACACGATAACTCGAGTAAAAATTGAGATATGAATCTCAAAGAAACTTGGTTGCGATAAGGACGAACGGTATTGAAAATCTACGATATATCAGTAGCTACTGCAGCTAATTTAGTCAAAATTAATGTTTGCAATAATAATTCCTTAGCCAGAGATATGATTATACAATTTTTTTTTGAAAATTAGGATTACATATGTGTATCTCGGTAGCCGTTTTATCGATTTCTACCGAACTCGGTACGATTAATGTACTTGACACAAAAAAACAAGATGTTCTCGTCGTTTCAACCTTAAATAAGAATTTTTACAAACTTTTTTTTGCTTTTCAAGACCATTATTTGCATTGGCCTACGCAAAAGTGCTTTTGAAGCGTAGCGAAACACGCCAAGATTTTGCTAGTTAAGAATACATAACACCTGCATTCAAAGTGAAAATAGAATCTTGGTTAAAGTTTCACACCTCTTTGATATACTTACCTTTCAAGTACACATGTAAAGAATTTTATTTATTTATAATGTGAAATTAATCTTCTTATTAGAAACAATTTCATGAATTACTCGATCGCATATATATACGACTTGTATTACATATGTAGGTTAATTGAAAATATCATTTTTACTGTTACAATGTTTTGCTAATATTCCCATTGTAGCGGTATGGCATCGCAGTGCGTGTACGCGTACATATATCCATTGTTTTTATACACACACGTGGTATGCACTACTTTTGTATGCTCTACGTATATATTTTTAGCAAAAACTGATTTCGGCCTTGACCAATTTATGTAAGTTGGGTCATGCATTTACTTACATACATAGATACCTACCTACATATATGTATGTACATACATTTACTCACGCGTACGTATGTACGTCCATATGCATGGTATAGTCGCCATTTCCATAGCGGCATCACATTGGCCTTCACTGTCTTCTGCTCCACTGCAATCTCTGATACAAACAAATTACTCGATATCCGTTGCATTTAAAAATTTTTTATGTTTTGTAGACGCATATGGGATACACTGGAGCATACGTAAATATTGTAAATATGTATCTACACATGTACTACTCGAGTGATCGATTTAATTTGCCATTTTCTATGGCGATACTTTAATTCGTATAAAACCTTCAATTTTTTCATCTTTTCAATGCTTAAGTGTTTATTTTTTTAATTTTACACAGCAAGCAGAAATAATATTGAAAGAAATCCAATAATTTTTAATTTTTGTTCACGTCCCTTTTCAATTGCTTTCCTTTTTGTTATCACATTCAGAACGATTATCCGCAATATTTTTTAATAAATCAGGCTTTATTAAAAGAAGTAATTTTTAAGCAAAAAATAAAACCGACTTCAATTCTCATATAAACATTTAGTAGAACCGTTGATTTCTTCATGATCTAAAGATCGGAACTAAACCAAATTAGTATGGGAGCACCCTTGAGATACCACCTTTACGATAAAAAAAGGGTTATCGACAACGGTTTGCGTGGTCTAAAGTTATTCAGGAACATAAATAATAAAAAAAAATATTCCGACGAATTGATAACCTCCTCCTTTTTTGAAGTCCGTTAAAAAAAAGCTGAGAGCTTTATTTTGAACTCAGTAAGTGCTTTATATTGTGTGTCAGATATTTTGTTGTTTCGCGCTTTAAAATAAAACACGCACGCGTTGATACTATCCTGTAAGAAATTTTTACTTTTACATTATGCTCGCATACGGGTACTCGTATTATTTACGTATAAGTCATTCTATGTCGATGAGTTTCGACGAAAATTTAGCTAATTAATGAAGTTATGTTCCGTTAGAAAGAAATTAGGTTAGGAGTTTTAAGCTTCTTTTATAAAATTTTGTCAAGATATAAACTACGCTTTAGGGATCTCTGAAAAGCTTGGCCATAATTTTTGTGTCGCTCACTTATTTATTAACTAATATTTCTGAGTAAAAACTCCAAAAATCAAAAAAGAACAATTTTTCCGAAGAGTTTAATGTAATTAAAGTACGATATTTACGATATTGTTCTATTTCATGTGTTTTCATTTTGCTCCCCATCTTCGTTGTGCGATTTTCCTAATGCACCCACTGTCTCATCGATTTTCATTATTTCTGATTTAAGTTGGGATAGCGCGGCAGCAATTTAGTCAACCCTCTACGTTATGCTTTTTTCACTCTCACTACATAAACAAAACTAGCTATTGCTCTTGCTGATCAAGAGCATCGAATGCCTCACTGCCCAAGTCTGTCTAAACTGTCTTACCTAAACTCGACGGAAATCTGTGGACTACAACGTTCCAATAGACTAACTATGGGAACACACTCCAGGCGAATGGGCTTTCCGGAGTATGACTACTGTCGAATCATAAAATAAGATCGAGAAAATTAATATCATAAAATAGCCGTTTAATTTGCTTGGAAAAAAGGAAATACATTTTTTTTGCTTAAATTGTGATTTTTATGACAGAGGTCATACCCGTTGCGGTCCTTGAAACTTTATCAAAATACATATGCACGTGCAGCCATCTAGTAGCAAAAAATGTCTTTATACACATTTTTATAAAAAAGAACGTAATGACTTTTTTAATACTAACGAGTATATTATTGTGGCCGTGATCTTACGTTTGGTTTTGTATTTTTATGCTTTTGATTTGATTATTTCTATATGAATAATGTACCTAAGATTTTTTTTTAATAGAAGATTTTTCATTGTAGAAATACTCATGAAGGCTTGACATGGCCTACCTATCTTTTGATGTTTAGCTGGCAGTGAACATTAGTTTTCCGGAGTTGTAGTATACTCGTACGTCTCTGATCACTCGCTTACAGCTACTTAGTAACGTCTGTAGTTAACTAGAAAATTTCCTGCAGGATACGTGTGGAAAGAAGTGTATATACATATACTGGCATACATACATCTGTATGTTCTACTGTATCTGTTCGTGACAACAAAGGCGAGACATAGCTTTTTTTATTTTATGAATTCCCGGCATATCCTGCGGCGTCACTGCGCAGATTATAAAAATTTGTATGTAGACACATGTCTTTGTCTGTTTCCATATTTTCCCTAATTGGAACTTATTGCCATGTTAAGCACAAATTAATTCAACCATGAGTTGATGTAGACAAAGAGAATTTTTGTGTAGTTTAGGTTCATGTACATATGCTTAAATCTATAAAAAACAATGCAGTATCTTTTATAAAAGAAAGTTTTTTTTTTCATTTTAGAGTTTATTTAAAAGAAACTAATTTTAACTATGCGATATACTTACTTATGCACTTATGCATTTACTAACAATACATAGTATCGCCCTGTGCTCGAAATTCGACCTCCACACTTTTTCATGAAACTTTTAAATTAAATTGTACTCAGTTTTGACTATTTACATGTGTCAAGTTTACTTTAAAAATGTGATGATAATCCACTATAAGCATGTGAGACCAATGTGCTTAGGGACGCGATACATACCATAGTATACTCATGGCCGACAAGAGTAAAACCGGGCCGGTACTAAATATCTGATATATCTCTCATGAAAATCCATGGCGACTAAGTAGATCAAAAGTGTACCACAACAAAAAAAGTCTCAAAAATAACAAAGCTGCCGACAGGAGGATCGGCACATATGTAGATGCCATCTATTCTCGACTTCAAAGCCGCTTTCGACAGCACTAAAAGAATTTGCATATACACCGCGATGTCTTAATTTGGTATCCTTGCGAAAGTAATAAGGTGTGTAAAATTAATAGAAGGAGATGGAGGAAGAAAATAAGTAGAAACTATGGAAATGTATGCAATACTAATGTGAACTTTACGCTGTCGCTTCAATGTCAAATGTACCACTCTACACAATGACAGTGCTGCCGTAGTTGCGCATTGCGATATGCATACATATGCATTTACAAAATGAGTCATAATTAAATTGTGCTACCACACTGAATTTAGCTATAGTAATTGAATCAAATTGCGAAAATTTGCTGAGTTACCAACTGCTGTCAACAAATAAGTAGTCAGCGCAAACACGTCTATGTATCAAAGTCACTGTTGGAAATTTTAGTTTTTGAAATTACTGGGGGCCTCCTATACTTGGGAATCAGCTTTAACACCAGTAACAATGTCAAAATTTAAATGAAATTAAGAATCGCTCTTACTACGTACTATGGGCTGAGTAGGCAATTGCGCAGAGAAATTCACTCTCGATGAACTAAAAGCACATTTTGTAGCCTCTCATCAGTATAGTGTTGATATACGGCATCATCTCTGACGAAACGCTTTGTGTAGTAAAGGTATCTATGCGGCACCCTCTGGTTGCAATAGAGAAAGAGAAATGCCCCCTCTGCACTGGAAATTAAGGTGGAAGGGGACTTACATAGCTTCAGTTGTATCTTATTGGCGCCAGCTAGCGAGAAGGAGGAACGACAGTTATAACACCTATTAAAAAGTCGAGGAAGCCTCTCAGGCCTTGATCATAATCCGCCGTTTCCAAAACGCCTTCATTTAATCGAGACAAAGATAAGTAGAAACATGACTATCCAGATTTCTGTTCCGTTAACGATACACAGATTTCGATGAGTCTGCACTACACTTTTCACCTTTCGGGTATGACAAAATTGACCTTCTGGAGCCTCCAAATTCAAAGCACAGTAACTTCAGACTTCAAAACGAAGCTAAAATAATCTATGGACAACCACCTATCTAAAAACTAGGGGCAGCATGCGGTATTGCCAGAGATAGGCGACTTTTGGGCCATATATTACATGGTAAAAACGATATTACTTTTTCTTCAACCCAATATTTAGATCCGATTTACAAATCGAAAATTTTGTTATCAAATAACGCTCTCAAATTCGATTTGTAATCAACAGTTTCCCATTTAAAATCAACAGTTTCGCATTTTCTTTGGTAGTTATTTTAATTTAAAATTTGAATTGCTTGCCATTTGATCTATCATTCGTGGGCGACCAAAGCCCGGGTGCCCACGCATACAATGAAGGACAAGGTGCAGAAAGACCTCGGAATAAAAAACTGGTGTTACTGCGTAACTTCTCAAAGGAGAGAGGTAATTGGCAAAATATTTTGGTCTCAGCCCAAGCCGGTTGAAATGCCAAATAAGATGAAGATTAATTTAATTTAAAATTTTTTATTGTGAGTACGAATACTCCTCTTTATACATACATAAAGGAGCATACTACCTTAAAATCAAACAACTAAGCTTTATTTTCGAAATATGTGGACCCTTATTATATTTGATGCAATACATATTTGCTGCGCTCAAACTTTTTGTACCTTGTTGGCAACGGCTAAGGTTTTCTTGCGAATGCGCAATATTTTCTTTCATCAGTTCACAATCAGCATCGACATTTTCTGACATAACGGCATTACTGTTACATCGACTGAGCGGCGATTTAGATTAAATTCGTAGAACCAGTTTGGAACGAATTTCCGTCATCTCCTGTCAAATTTGGTTCGAGGCAAACCGGTTTCGGAATTCTGCCATCTTCAGTGTAATTTTTCGACCGGAAACCACCACAACCAAAAAGAACAAGCTTGTCATTGCAAAGGCGGCGATATTTTCAATTTTACTTTTATTTTACCTTCCATAGTTTTATACTTTTTCAATGTGAAATCGTGAATCAGTCTACGAATGATCATGTTTTGTAAGATTTTTATAAATGACACGAAAACAGTTGTTGTTTTGATTCAATTAAATTTTATTTATTTATTTATTTAATTAATGTATTGAATGTTTTATTGGAATTTTACATACATACCATACACGAATGCATTTATATACATATATTTATTATTATTTCTATATACTTATTATAATCGGTAATGGCTTTATGAGTCATTTTAGTATGTTATAGCAGCTATGATTCGTTTAACTTAATATTTACAATATTTTTAGTATTTTTTGGCCTTAAAGTTACATATGAATATTTTAAAATATGTATAGTATAATTTAAGATTCCATACGTTTTTTCGTTAGAGTGTTTAGAGACTTATATATGGGACTGTTCAAATGCTTAATGCTAAACGTAAAAGTGTTTATAAATATGTATTCATATTCATAAATATTTACGCAAGCTATAGGTTTTATGACTTTTCACAGTTGGAAATTTATTTGGAAGCTACATAGGTATATATGTACATATGTAAACACACATATATATTCTAAAGCCGAAGGCCCACAATTGTTGACAGCTACATAGTGGTGCTTGGAATTTTTTTTTTCTTGAGTTGAACTCATGAAATTTCACTCTTTCACTCTGTGACTGCCAAAATGTACAAATCTGTACAAATGCACAAATCGTGTGACACGGCCTTAATAATCACGCTTCTGTATTCAGCAATAAGCATGAGTAACCGATCCGTATACATTATACAACTCAGCCTTTAACATTTCTACGAAAAATGGATTTTTTTTTTTTGCTTTTTTGAACTATTTTGATTTTATTTTCCCATGCAAATCATAACCAGTTATTCCATTTTTCCCACACATGTACACTGTAGTTTATACTTTTCTCTCATTCAAAAAACCGGATAAATATTTTAATTTTTAATTACGAAATTGTGTGTGAAAACTATCGGATAGATCGTTTTACAAAATGTATTAGCCAATAAATCCGTGTTACCGATATTCACTTTACCTGGTTGATAATTTTTATACAAATCACTTTAGTCGCAGTGATTTGTAGTAAAACTTAATTCTTTATAAAAGAACTGGAAATATTTTTGAATTGCTTGTAAATAATCGATAATTGCATAGACTATGCCATGATATACAAAATCAAATTGTTAGGCAAAAATATAGCTTTTGCTACTCTTGTTGATGGATAAGCGAAAATGAATAGGGGAAGCCCTTCTTTTCAATTCCCTTATTGGTTAAACAAAATGATTTTTTGGCAGATTTTATGTTTCTTAAACCCAAATCTAGGGAACCTTCAAAACCTGCATATGTATATAAATATAAGTATATTCCTCCTTTATTCGCTCAATTTACTACATTTTTAATGCCGTTCTTAAGGATAAAGAAGAGAATGGAAATAAATTGCAGGGCTGGGTTTAAAATCTGCTTCTTCATTAGTACTTTTATACGCATGAACATATGTGACACATATTGCGTTATTGATAATGCCTCTATTGTTGATATCTTGGCATCATGGCTTATGCTCCGCGATCAGCTCAACCAGTCCCCTACTTTTTAACCTTCATCTAACCCTCAACTTACGTATCTTTTGTAGCATATTTTTTTGTAGCCAAAGTTATGATGTACCATCAATAAAATTTTTTTTTCATATTTGGTTATCTGTTACAACAAATAAGTTTATTTTGAACACATTTTACAAAAATATTTCGTATATGAGTACGCTTGCGTGCAGCTATTTGGCAAAAACTGCATATCGCTTGATTTTGCAGCTAAAATGAAACACCGATATATGTATGCATTTAACAAGTTTATAGACGTGAAAGAGCATGTTTATATTTTATACAGGGGTAGGCGCTTGAAGTGTTACAAATTAAAGATGCTATAGTTTTGGCAGCATAAAAACATCAGTTCATCATAGAAACATGTCAAGTTTTAAGAAAAATGTATTACTGTTCGATGTAGCTACTTTCAGCGCAGGTAATAGTATCGAGTCTGTCCCGGAATGCTTTACATGCTGCACGAATGTGGCCTAGGGTTATTTGTATTGAACAAGGCGTTAAGGTAAATCAACAAATCTACCACGAAAAGATTTCAAACGATGCTTTGTTACCTTAGGCACGAAAGCAATTCGGTAGAAATCATTGGACGTTTCAGAAAGGCTCGGAACCATCGCATAAAGCTCGCGAAATCCAACGTTTTTTACAAGAAAAAGTGTCCAGCTTCATTTCTTCACAACAATGGCCACCATATTCACGGGACTTAAACGCAATGGTTTTTATTCATATGGTTTATTCTCGAGACGAAAGCATCAACTGAGTCAAAATATCACCAGACCATATTCGTTCAGCATGTGAATCATTTCCGGACAGATTCGATGCGATTATCCGCGCTAAAGATGGCGACATCCACAGGTTGTATCCATGGCGCCCGTTTTACGACTTTGAATTTCAAACCTTAACTTGGGATTTTCCTTTAGTTAAAAAGCGACAGCTTTTTAGTTATAGTAGAAAAGAGCAAAGTTGCAAGAAAGGCAAGGACTCTGCAATTTGGCATAAGCGAATGACATCATGATGAATTTTTTACAAAACATCAAAGAGGGATCTGATAGGCATTCTGCATATATTTTCGAATTAAGTAGTTAGATATGTCTCCTTCACTGCAGTCTATAGAGCATTAAACCCAGAAATTTGATAATAGGATTCTAACATTCTTACAATTAACTTCCTAATACGAAGTAATAAAAGGCCTTATACAAATTGTGAGTCGAAGTTGAAATGGAATAAAAAAAACTTTGTGTGAGTTATTAACGAATTATTGTTTTTGTTTAGAATGCTCATGAATACCAGTTCGTGTGGAATAAAGCATTATTGAAATGTCTGCCGTAGGTCCTTTCCATTTTTTTGACTCCTTCACATAGATTCAGTTAAGTTTGAGCGATTGTCTGGGCTTTGTTTGGTCGATCCAGTCGATTGCGGCTTATTGGCGTAGATCTTTAACTTCAGAAATAACCACAATTAACAGTCAATCGAGGTCGAAGTTCACGATTTTGATCACCAACTCTCGTTACTTCTGCGAGAGATAACCACGCCCTCCAATCGTTCATGCTGTACATCCATCCTGAACCATATGCCGTCTACGCCCACATCCTTCAATTTAGCAATCAAATTGCGCACCTGGCGCAATGTTTGCACTAACGAACACTCATTTTCATAATAAAGTTTATCATTTTGACTTGGTGTTTAGTCATGTAACTTGTCACGGGGATTTAGTATCAGTAATAGAAAAATCAACAAAAGATCTTTTATACGCCGACTAAACAACATGGAAGCCACAGGCTGCCAACATTGACCAGTCTGAATTGAAAAACACTTCATATATCGGCGAAGTTTTACTTATTGATGTATACGAGAACATGTATATACACATGTATGTATGTGCTTTTGTTAAGGTCTTTCCTTTGACATTTACAAATAAATTACTATTTAACACATGTTATTGAAATATAGAGCTCCAAAATAATTATTTTACAAAATTCTGATGATTGTTTTCAGTAATTGGTTTTGTTGTTGTTTGCCTTATGCTTATGCGACGGTCAATTTTACACACACAAAAAGCAATATACTCGCAAAACTGTGGGCCAAATACTGTAGAACTACGTTTTTAGTTTTTCTCTCTGACGTCAAAACGACTTTGAAATTTCAAGGACATGATTAATTCAAAAAATTGTTTTAAAAATTCAATGCAATTTTGAACAATATGGGTACAAAATAAAAGTGAAAATTCTGTAGTGCACAAGAACGAATTGGTATTAAAAATGTCCATTTAAAATTTCCTCCTTGAATTTCCTTTGAAATTTCCAATAGTTATTTTTGAAAAAAAATATATATATATTAAAAACTAATACATCCACTATCACATCCTTGAATTTCTTCTTCCTAATTTTATAAGTTTAGAATAAAAAAATTATTTAAAGGGACATTTTCAATACTTATTTGTCCTAGTGCACCACAACATTTAATTTTGGTCAATTCTACGGAAATTTATGTTTGCACTGAAAATGTACAATTAATAAAAAAAAATTATTGGAGTAAAACTTAGTGCGTAGTTGTCATTACTTCGCTGCATACATACACATATATATGAATCTACGTCAATACATATCGATTGCATTTCTTCGCCATTGTCGGCGAGATTTTGAAAACACTTCAAATATTAGATACGTAACCACAAAACTGATGACAACAGACAAATACAAGGATTTACTCGGTTTGTTTATGCTAAAGTTTTCTGTCTTTACTTATTTGCTTATTTGTTTGTGCAGCTTCAGTGCATCAGCTGCACCAATATATTTATGCGATGAAAGCACACACACAAATACGTATGTACGCCGCCATTCGTCCATAATTGGGATCTCGTAAACATCAGGTTGCTCGTATGTATATTTGGGAACACACGTACACATGTGTGTTTGCTTTGGTTTCACACAAATACACGCTCGCTTAATTGGTTAAATAATTTTGGCTGAGTTTGCTTAATTACATGCAAATAGGCCTATTTGCAACTTGCAGGGAAATCGTCTGGTTCAGAGCCGATGATAGGTCAGAAAATCTTTCTGTGCAATACGTACGAAACGAAGATGAAGTGCTTTTTGATGGAAGAAGAAGCTTAGATTATATACATACATATGCCTGGACACGCGAACTTCTCAAGATGGCCAAGCTACATCGTGCTACGCATAGATAACACTCGGCTACTCACGCAAGCCTGGATGCCCGTTGTTTCCCAAGTTCGTTTTTTGGCACCGCCACATGAATTTTTAGTTTTTGTCTTAATAACAAATACCCAATCCAGAAAAAGCAAACTAAACCACGCCGAATCTATGTTACATTTCCCATATAAATACAAAATCCATAGTAGGCTCGATTTCTGGAAAATTTTACGTAATTGCCATTACTGAATCTGAAAAGCGGGGACGTTATGTTCGAATGTGCCTTTTCATTTTTTGGCGGCAAAAAATAATGAATTAAAAAACAAAACAACAAAACAAAATAGTGGAAATTTCAATTTAAGTTAATGGCGGTTTATTTGCCCGCGAAATTTGTGTTTGGACGTTGCTCAAAATGAAGCATTTTTTCAAAGCTCTAGTCAAATTTTATTTAAATATAAATTAAAATAATACGGCTATTCAGCACTTTGTTTGAAGAGTACAGTTTGATTCACATGCATTTTTTCCGTTTTTTTGAAATAAATTTCTGTTTTAAATATGGAGGCTTCCCGACAGTGGCGTAGATAGGGGGGGGATATGGGGGATCAATCCCCCCCCATGGGAAATTGAAA
>JAPVRG010211805.1:0-10827 GCA_029783565.1 Rhagoletis cerasi | reverse complement strand
GTTATTGCAGCAGTGTTCTACTTGAAAAATTCGATGGATCATAAAGCATATTCGCATCGGGGGGTACATCTCCAGCTTGCTGGTTAGAACTGCTGAATATTCGTCGCCTTGCGTGGGCGATAAGGCCTTCAAGTCCAGATGACATTATACCAGAGCGGTGGCAGAATTGGGAAGGAGAAACTGATAAACTTTTACAAGTATTCGTCAAAGCTTGACCTCAAAACTTAGGCTTCTAGATCATTATACTAGTAGGGAAATGTCTGCCCTCTCTCACAGTTGTGTCTGATTATTCCCTAGTCAGACTTATGTACATACATATGTGTATGGTATTCAGGCCATATTGATATTGCAGAAGACGGCGCTGCTGCTGAGCCGACCAAGGAGAGGAACCTCAAGTCTGTCTCGCCTAGAAAGGGGAGAGATACCCATACTCTTTGACTACATACGGACAGATGAGCTCAGGCAACACTGTTCGGAAAACAAGACTGAAGTCGGACCAGAGGCGTTCAAGGGATTTTATTGGGCTCACAAAGCCGCAACTTTCCATTCTGAGATTGAGTATTTACGCGGTGAGGCTGAATATCACACCATATCCCCACTGTTGCAGCTGCTTAGAGGACGATTCGGGGAAGCCTGACAAAATTTCGTGTTGATGACTCATCTTGCTAAAGTAAAATTTAAATTAATAATACTAATGGACCATTTATTGAGGTGTCTGTTACATAAGAACACAAAAAGTTAACATGTTTAGTTAACTTTGTGTAAAGAAAATAATTAATTGCGCAAACCCCTTAAAAACTTAAAATTAATTGCAAAAAAAATTTGCATTTCTATATAAAAAATTATGTATTACGCCTATACGAACTCTGTAGGAAAGTTGTTTACTAACGAATAAAAGCGTTAACATTATTCATCAGCTGATTGAGTTTGGCACTTTTTCTATGTAGTTCATTTTTTTCGCTAAAAAATTTGAAATTTTACGTCAGACTAAAGTGGGTGCCCAAAGAGTACAAAGAAGACTTTTGAATTCACAAGAATATAAGCGATCCTCAGTTCTTACATGCTCTGTAGCGAGTTTTTTTTGAAGCATTACTAAAACAACGTTTAGCTTTCTGCCAATTCAATTTTTTCCAAATGGGTAACCACTCGTGCATACAAGTGTCAATGCAAACACATTCCAACAACGATTACAAAATGCTATACAAACACGAATTGGTTAAACCGGACGCGTAACCAGTGGCATCAATAAAACTGAATGTGAGTAATAAAACCACACGCTGCGTTTTTTTCATTATTTTTTTAATTTGATCAAATAAACACTTTGTTCTTTAATATATGTACTGTCATGCGTGAAATTATGATTTTAATCAAAATAATTTTTTTTTGCTTGAAACAATAGCACAACTGGGTGATTACTAAAACAAGGCTGGATTCGGTGAATATGTATTTAGAATTGGCGCTAAAATTAACATTTCGCTACGAATGTAGCCTAGTCTCGTGAGCCACGATGCATTAAACGACTAAAATTTAAATGAAAAAGTACGACTTTAAAAGTACCCGCGTCATTACATTAATGAAAATAGATATTAAGTGCCGTTTTCACTATGACAAGTTAACTTTAGTTATGCAGTTAAATATAGGTTTTAATACTAAAGCCTGAGTTAACCCTTCTCTCTGAAAACCGCCCTAAGCAACTCAAATTATTTGTCGGTTCAATTTCGAGTGGACTACAGTCAAATGGGTTAGTGAAACCATCGACATTTCCGAAAATTTCCTTACCATTCTAAAGCGCTGGTTATGCTTACATATCAGTGCGACGCGAAAGCTGTATGTGGCAAAGCTTTAAGTATTACTCTTATTCAATGAAATGAATGCCTTGACACCTGCACGTTGGCCGGTTGCTTTACTGAATCGTCATTCAGCCCTTTTTTGGTTTAGGTGGAGGTACCACATCCACCAAAATTAGTAAGCCGCAGTGAGCAAGAACAGTGAATTGCAGCTGGGCTCGTAGCTTTCCTGATACCATGCCGGATAGGAGAATAACGTTAACCTCACCGCGGAAATGTGTTGCTTTTCAGAACAGCTCTACTATCAACGAAGGTAGCAAAATTTTACACTGGAACCATGGCGCTTTGTAGAGAATTATCTGCATTCTTCCCAAAGTACTTAGATCGTAGATCAGACTAATCTCAATATTTTCAATTAGAAACTGTACTGGTAACAAAAAAAGACGCAAACCGAAGTAATATTATCTACACAGATTTTTAAGAACCTCCTCAGAAGCTGGAAAGTACTTCGTGTCCTTCGAGAAAACGGCACGTAATATTCGGTTGTCTATCCGAAATGAAATATGTAAACAAAAGATTGCCATAGCCGTCCATGAATCTTATAGAAAAAAAATCTATACTCTAAATTTACATATACATATATAAAAGTAATCCCCACAAATTTGTGTAGTGCCGCCATCCCTAAGTTAAGGGAGTTTTGTTTTGAAGAAAAATTTCGTTAAAAAAAAATAAATTTTCGATTTACCACTTATTTGCACGCATTTCCGATGTGATCGGAATTATAAAAAAAGGACACCCGAAAATCGCTTCTAAATATTTTCATTGATTGATAGCTGATTTCATCGATTTAAGAAAGACATTTCAAATGTGAACCCGACATTCAAGAGCTAAAATGAATTGAAAAAGGAAGACGGTACTGGAAACCCACAGACGCGAAGGACTTTAGTCTCTCCGTACTTATACGACAACATATTTGGCCTTAATTAAATACCAGAAGATCTAGCCCGCTAATTACTACTTTCTTAGGGCTGGTTTCTACAATAAGACTTAGGCTTAAACTTAGTTATAACTTAAGTTAGCTTCGATTTTGTGCTAAGCTTTTTTTCAGTTTCTCCAACTGAGCGACTTAGTCAAGGTAACATGGATAACATGATCCGCAGCTCTCTCTTTTACGACTTGGCAGCGCAGAAAGTTCAGGGGGCGATGAACAGCTACCACTGGTTAAGTAAAAAATGCACCGCTTTCAATTCAGGGGATTTATGGTACATGCCTTTATAAAACTAGCTAAAGTGCAGCGTTTATAAGTAAAAACAGTTACTCGTAATTTAAGAATTATGTATCACGTAAACACAAAGCAGGCACTAACATTTATTGGTTTTCGAGTGTTGTATTATTGTAAAAAAAAATCACCTAAAATTTCTTAATAAATACCCATACATGTTTTTCGTAGCAGTGGTACTATTGGAAGATGTTATAAAAAAATGAACATTTTGACAGCGCTCTCACGAGACAAAAGAGTTTCGGACCATGTTATCCATGAAAGTAAGTTAAGTCAAGAATAAGCCGATCAAAAGGTAGGCTAACTTTTGGCTTAGCTTAGCCTAGATGGTGAAAATGAATAAATCCAAAAAATGGCTAAACGAAGTTAAGTCGAGTTGGAGAAATCGGCCCTTAGTGTCTTGTTGATCTGGGTACAGCTAACATCTAAGATTTTGTGACCTTCATTAGCTCTAAGTACAAACTTGTTTCCCTTCTACCGAGAAGTAGAACCATTACGGTATCACAATGGGTTCATGACGGTCTAAATCTGCCGCCTTCCAGTGTTAAATGAGGGCAGTCACTATAACATAATCTAATCTCACAATCGATCAGAGGTTGACTATTCATACTTTGACCAAAAAACAGTGGGAGACAAAACTAAAATAAAAATTTTGTCTGATATTTTTTGAACAGAAAGCAGCCGGCAATTTTTATTTTTTAGGCATTGATCATGATGCAATAATAAAAGGTGTTGTACGTAGTGACAGCTTGTTTTGACACTCCCTTAGCTCAATGATGTTTTTTAGAAGTACGAAAAACGGGCAAAAAAATAAGGCTGTTTTGGTAATTAGTACTAAATTTAATGCAAATAAATTTTTTGTACATACAATAGTTATGAAGAAATTCGCAGAGTGCAATTTAGAAAAAAACAAGTATTCAGTTTATATTCGGTCGATTTCCCTAATGCGTATATAAAATAAACCAACGAAATAGATTATACCTTTTTAAATGAAAATGGTCATACCTAAACAAAAGCGGCAGCGTTGTCTGGTTGTGAAAAATTTCTCATGCTCATACAATTTGTATGAAGCATACCGAAATAACGCGGCGGCAACGCTGAGCGGTTGGAAAATCCGATTTTGGGTAATCACATAGTGAAGCGGCGAGCAAAGCATCGAGCAAAACATCGATCAAAGTATGGATTTCAAACGTGTATGTAGTTATGAGAGCGCACATAGTAACGAGCGAAGCGTAGATATAGCAAAAGAGCATAGCGTCGATTTCAACAAATTTAGTTTTCTTCGCTTTGCTCGATGCTCATTCCGTTGTAACCGTTTGATGCGTTTTGAAGTGTTTTGGATATTAATTATGTAATTAATTTTTAAGTCATTAATTGATCAATTTACACGGTTCAACAAAATTTGGGTGACTTTGATCTTGGGAACGGGGCCGACCTAATTTTATAAATTTTTTAATGTTGATTTCAAATCAGTTTACAAAATTTTTTTACCACGTCTAGTTTGTATTTTGTAAACTCATTTGAAATCAGCGTAAAAAAATCTATGAGATTAAATTGGTCCTGCTTTCGAGATCAAACTCGTTCAAATTTTGTTGAACCGTTTTATTTTTTACTCAGCGAAATACGTTTTTTATTTTATTTTAAATGAAATGTGATTTTTTATTTTTAACTGATTTAAATGAGTATATTTTTTTTTTTGTAGAAATGTGCTCTTATGTTTTTGTAAGTGATATAAAACATATTTTAAATATTCTGGAACTGTTACCAAAACTTATTATTTAAAAAGGATTAAATGTGCCTTAAAACTGAAATATGTAGGTGCTATTAATTTTAATAAATTTATATAAAACTGTAACTTTACCTTATTGTGATTGCCAGTCTTTCATCTACATTGAGTGGGCATTTGTTGAAATTGGTCCAGTTTATATGAGTTTGTTTTTAATTTTATCTTCAATGTAGTCGAAATTATCAATTTTCATACGAAAATATTTTTGAAATTTCACGGGGTCGCGACGTAGTTCTTTATAGAGATGGTTAAATTCTCCCTTCTGTTTTCTGCTTTTATTTATAGAATACACGCTGCAGCTTCTAAATCCTTTCCTTTTATTCATTTTCATTTAGTAAAAAATCAAATTTTTAGCAGAGAAAACACACTTTATTTCGTAAACGCTAAACTTTGAATGAAATTTGCGCGTTTGACGCTTTGCTGATGCTCCACTATGTTTCGAGCGAATCGTTGCTCTTTTGACGGTATGCTCGATGCTTTGCTCGATGTTTTGCTCGCCGCTTCACTATGTGCTTACCCTTTGACAGGGCGTTAGGAAGTGAAGTTGGCTGCAGAAAATGACGAAACTGTAATTTTCGTGTTTCACACACACAAACAAGGCGAATTTATTTAGCGGTAGAACAAAAACAAAAACAAAAACTTACATGCCTTGCACACAAACCAATGTTCATTGTTGATGTTTTTTCTACATTTGACGTAGCGTTGCCGCTTTTGTTTAGGTGTGGCTGTAAGAAATACGTATTTTTAATTTCTTTTTAATAACTTTTTATTGATTTGCGGCCAATGAAATCGATAAAAACTATGGAATAAAAACTGTTCCAGTACATAAGTTTTCAAATGCAAATGCCGCTAATACTCAAAGTACTTAATACGGCAATATATTTTCACAATAATATTTATTTTCTCAAACTATATATTTTCTTTTAATTGTCAACAATGATAAGCAAATGCAGAGTAGTGCCGACTCTCAGGTTTATCTACATATACTTAGTACCTTTTTATACTGAATTAGCTGCAAAAAAATTATTACTTCTTCTAAGAAGCATCACTTATTTTTCCTAAGGAAGCCAATATGGCCGAGAAGACTGTCAACGTATAACACCTTCTATTATTGCACCATGGGCATTGATAAAAAATTAAATGAGTCGCGATTTTTCGGGTTTTTTCGAAGCCTTTAGATATCTTTTTTCGAAATTTCTGGGTTTTCTCCCAATTCTTTTGGGATCTTTTGTAGATTTATCCAGATTTTTTGTAGCTTAAGAGCGGCACTACCGGCGACAAGTTTCCTTCTCAGTCGACAACAACCTGAACTATTGTTAGCAATTTCGTCAAGTGCCTGACTGACCCTGAACTATTCGACCTGCAGAATCAATATCAGTTCGACGACCATTCACTTATTCATATACATACGTACATATTTCATTATTCCTTATTTTGATTTAGCCTTTTACAAACAGAATACTTAGTTAGATGACCATAAATTTAGCAGTCTGTAGGCATTCTAAGTGTTTCACATTAATTTCAAATTGAGTGCGGCCCTGTTTAGTCTGTATGTACTATGTATGCATAGAAGAAATTAATCGGTGTTATAATGATGCGTTCAGCTCACCTCAATCCAAATCAAAACAATGCAAATTGTATGCGACGATATATGTAACAATTTTTGGAGTATATGAAGCAGGAAATTACTGCACACCTTGCTGAACAATAAGCCAGTCAACCAATCCATCGAATAACCATACCATCACCTGCATAGTAGGGCAGTTGACAGATGCGCGTACCACAGTTTGTTGAAACAAGTCGATGTGTCTAGTCGAAACGCGGTGCATAGGCAGAGATAAATACATAAACATCTGCTACGGTTTTATTTTTTTTTATATGTGACTACACACTTTACAATCGCAATCGAGTTTTATATGGATCACGAATTTTTAAGTGGATCATCAGCATGATTTGGAGCGATCTATGTTACAAACTTTACTTCTGGCCATTTTTGAACTATTTGGCTGGGATAAAAGGAATTTGCCCATTCTTTATAGGTTATTTTCCCTTTATCACACTACCGCCGGGTACTATATTGACATCGCCTTCCACAGCTACCACAACAACCTCCACGACAATCACGACAACAGTCGATACAACAATTTCGACATTTTCGCCGACACCGCCAACAGTCACAACCCTACCACCGTGTCCGGCACAACCATTGGCGTGCTTGAATGGTGGCGTGCCACCAATACCCTATTGCCCCTGCATCGATCCAAGGCTGAGTGGGCTGGCGGGTGGCTCAGGAACTACCGCAACAACGCTGCTGTCTAGGTTCGGTCAGGCATCACAGACACAACTCCAAAGTGCAGGACAACCAGCTGATCGCCTGACATTTGCATCAATTAATACGCAACCGAATGGTGCGCAAAGCTTACAACCACAAGCTAGTGGTTCATCATCCAATTCATTTTTCAATCTACCGTTTCGTGTGCAAAATGGAACGCAATCTGATGCAGTAACAAGTGCTCCAAATTTGAATGGTGTGTCGCTGCGACCGATCGGCTCGGATATGATGGTTTTCAGCTCGCTCAGTGGTCGTCGTCGACGTCGAAAGCGACGAAAGTGAACGGAAAATGAAGTTTGAATTTCAGTTTATACGCAGGAGTAAATTAGTATTATAGAAATTGAATAGAGAATTAAGTAAACCATACATACTTATTTTGAAAAGTCAATAAACCAGTATAAATTTGAAATGCAAAATTTTAAAATAAATAAATGAGTGAAAAATTTGAATAAAACAAAATTGGCATTTTACTATTAAAACGCGATAAAAAAATATATATTTTCTGGTTTAAAATTTTTCATGGCGAAATACATATGCAAATACATGTGTATGTACTTTTTATGTTCGTACAAGTAGAACTAACACGAAACGATTTTCGAAATGGCACCACTCATGGTCTCTTTTTCCATAATCTAAGCGATAATTGGACTATGCTGGTGTCTGTACTAAAAACAACAGTTAGTTACGCTTATTTTTTTACCAGGTAAATGGGAGTAGTAAGCTCCATTAAAAATTTTTTGTTTATCTAATTGCTTTGTGTTTGTGTAGTATTAATGCATTTCTTTTATTTAACGAATATTCAACTGACCCAATTTTGTTAATCTTTTTTTCTTTTTTCGCTTTTTTTATTTTTTTAAATTTTTTTTTTACCACCATTTCACTTAGCACAAAATTGCGTCGATTCAAGTTTTCAACCTGGCAATTGTGTACAAATAAATGCATGTCCGCAGTTAATTCAGGATTATTATGAGGCTATGAGAACTTCGTCGTATTTTAACGATTTTCAGAATTTCATTAGCGGTTCAGTGTGTGGCTTTGATGGATATAATTTTATGGTGAGTATTTACTGTTACCTATGTAAATAGTAGGCTTGTTCCACGAGCTACTCGAATTATGCTCGAACAAATTTATCGAGTAAAATTTGTGTAAGTTTCAGCCATTTTGACAGGAGTATTTTGCTGGCGAAACCCAAATGTGTAATCCGAAATAACTTCGAGTAACTTGTGGAACAGACCTAGTATATAAAATTTGGTATCTATGAAGGAAAATTTACTTCCACTTTTCCTTTTTTTATTGAAATTTCTAGACAAAAACACTCTGTATAAATCTGTAATAAACAAAAAGTGGTAAAATTTGGCTCCAATTTCGAGAAAACATTTTCAAATAATTTTATTTTATACATTTTTTTTCTGTCGGGACCCCTTAAACTGAGGGAATTGGGCTTAGACATTTTTTCTTCAGTAAAATTTAGTATAGTTATATCGTTGAAATAGTATTGTTATGTGCTATATATTAAGAATTTTTTGTTACACTTTTAAAGAAACAAATTTTTGTTTCTTATAATTGCATCTTAATGACAGTGTAATATTACTCAGTTCTGTTAAACCACTAAGGCACCTGTAGACAATGCAGGATTGTAGAGCTTTCCACCAATCCATTTTTGAGACATCCGCATGGATAGATGCTTCGAAGTGTTCAGTAAAAGTAATAACTAGAGAACGACCGAACTTCGGCTTCGGCTTCGGCTTCGGCCATGTTCGGCCACAAAAGTTCGGTTCGGTTTCGGTTCGGCTTCGGCAGAAAAAAAGCCGAAATTAAACCGAACATTAAGTATTAAATTATTACTATATGTACACGTGCCATAACAAGTTTTTTATGTTTTTTTACAAAAATACTTATATAAGTTTATGTTGTTTGCTAAAATTTATGTGATTGAAACTTAAGTATGTACCTTTTTTGCTTTTTTATCAATAAGAATACTACATTTTTAAAATTTCATTTCTTGTTTATTACTTGGGCTCTTGAAAATGTTCGGTTCGGCTCCGGTTCGGCTTCGGTCGAAATTGGCCGAAGTTCGGTTCAGTTCGGTTCGGCCTTAAAAATCGAGGTTCGGTCGTTCCCTAGTAATAACCTTCCACAGTTTCATTGATGAAAACATAAAGAATAGACGTATCTGGATTTTTCGCGAAAGCACAGATCATTGAAAGAATATAGAATATAGAATATATGTATGATCTCACTACAGACGCAGTTCCCTTAATCCTCGGATCCTTTGTTAAGCACTCTCCTTCATAAAAAGACTAGTCGGTGGCTTGTGACGGATAAAGCTCAAGGCTTCAGTTAGACATAATCGCACCAGTAATCGCAATAAAGGCTGACCTTTGCACCCTGTCTAACATTGGATGGATAATTTATGTCAAGAGCATTCTACTAAACCGCCACACTTGACCACCCTGTATCCGCGCGCCACGTCTGCGAAGTTGAAGCTGATTATTACCTTTTTGGAAACTGCGTCTACAAGTAGATTATATCTTGTCACTTTTTTTAGGCTACGCTGCAGTAGATATACATACATACAAACTGATTTATAGCCAGAAAAAGGAAAGAAAAGTATTCATATTGTAATCCCTTTCTGTCTCTATCTGGGACATCTTACGTCTTATTTTGAGTGGTTTTGTGCGTCTGGTACTAATAGGCCACCGCCTCAGAGCCAGTTTTGTCTTCGGCGTACTTTGAGTGCACAGTCTCTCGTACTTCCAAGGTTATATTAACAGTATTTTAGAACAAATTTTGATTAAGATAATTTCAGAAACAAAATTTTCTTTTTTGCTTTTTCTTTTAGGTTTTTATTAATTTTTTAATTAAAAAAAAAACTGTATAAATATTTACTTCTTTAACACTAAAAATTCAGGTCTGCTGTGGTGCAACCCGCAACCTACAGAGTCCAACAAAATCGTTCCCTTTCAATCCCGTCACCACCCAGCAGAGTGTACCAAATGCATTTACATTTAAATTTTCATCGCTCAATTCAAATGGCGGAATACAAACATCACCACAAATTAATCCAACAGTTACTTCTGCGCAACTAGTAACAACGCCGTTAGTGCCACCAGCGAATATACTACTTACGCCAGACAGTTCAAAAGGAGCTGGGATTTTGCCCGCGTCCCCCACCCTTCCAGTGTTGGTATTGTCGCCATCAATTCCCAACATAAATTCCACAGTTATAAATGCACCAACACGCTTGCCATTGTTGAGAGGGCGAGAGAGTTGCGGATTGACTTCAGCTTATACAAATAAAGTTGTAGGTGGTTCAGAAGCTAGTCGAGGTGAGAAAAATGGTTGTAAGTTAAGATTTAAACGTACATAAGTAAGCAATAATCTTCAAAAAAACTTAAAACCTTCTACATAAGAAGCAAAGTGGAAGTATCAATCATATACCCGACACCCCTGACATTCATCATCTACATATTTCAGGCGCCTATCCATGGCTCGCCGCTTTGGGCTATCGCGACGAATATAAACCGGTTGCTTTGAAGTTCCTTTGTGGTGGTAGTTTAATATCGAGCCGCTATGTTTTAACCTCTGGACATTGCATCAATGCCTTGCTGAGCATAGTACGCCTGGGTGCACATGACCTTAG